>SNQJ01S0086990.1:64434-74781 GCA_010110895.2 Picea sitchensis | reverse complement strand
CATATGACAGGGGATAGGGTATTGAATGGAGGGATAAGATAGTAAATGGGGGGATAAGGTGGGTGGCCTTAAATGAAGGAGGAGGCGGTGAATGAGGGGGGATATGACTGGGCAGAGGCCTTCGGGAGTGATTATGAAATTTTTGGGAGAGGAGCATTATTGCAGGAGAGGACTGTATTTTCTGTTGGATATTTTTCTGGTTTTGGAGTTCGGGTGGACTGTTATAGGGGTGCACCAGGTTGCTGGGAGTTTTGGGCTCGAGGGCCAGGAATCCTCACGGAATCCTGGAGCTAGGGAGTCAGACAAACTCTATTCCTAGCTGACAGGGAGGAAGATTCAGTTTTGGGCAGAGTCTGGGCAGAGCAGCAGAGAGGACAACCAGAGGTCGGGAATTTAGCATGAGACAGAGGTATTTTTATGTACACATTCTCATGAATATGTGATGGTTATTTAAATTTATTAGCATGCTGTTCATAAATTTAAATTTCTGCTGCTTATATGCTGAATAATGAAATTGCTTATTTATTATACGTTGAAATAATCTTAATTGTTTAAATTTACAAAAAAAAATTAGTCTTTGTTAAATTAGGGCCTTACATTTGAGGGTCAATACATGAGTTTCCCCTTCCATTTCCATAAGATATTCATGATTTTTACTTATCTCTAACCAAGTGACCTAGGAAATAGCTCTTGTCTTAGGAATTGTTGCATGTAATAAGGGAAAGGTTGTCCCACCATGGTAAACTTATGAAAATTATAAAATTAACCTATGTTATGATGTTGTTAGAATATATTACTTAATGTGCATTTCCTAATGACTTGTGCTGAGACTTGATTCATCATTATAGGTGGGCACCTGACATTGGGATCGATGCACTATGCCTCAAAATTCATGATACTTCCTTGGGATATATGTACCAACAAATTGACACACACACACACACATATTGGGATCTATTCCATATTTATTTGGATCCATGACACTGCATTGGGATATGTGTCACTGCTTAGGGACCCATGACAGTGCATTGATATCATCATAGAGGCATCCACAATATTATTTGTACACTTGTCATCATATGGAGCATGCATGATCAAGTTATGAGGGTTTATACTTGATATACCTAACAAACACGTGGAGCACACCTTTTGTGGGCCCTTCTTTCACATGTGTGGATGCTTTCTATCCACCCGGAGGGTGCATTTTCTTGGCACATGTATGAACACTCCACTTGAGTGGACTTAATCTCTCCTAGAATCACATGTATGGAGGTTTCTAGAATTTTTGTGGGGCACACTTGATTTACCCCTCACTTCTCACATGGGTGCATGACATCACCTTCCTTGAGAGCACTTTTTTCTTGGAGGTTATTTATTCCATGATTCTTGGGATTGGTTACAGGGAAAATTTGTTCTTGGGCTTCCTTTTGAATTTACACACATTTTTGAAGAGGTCGTTGGAACATTTTGAGGAGGGCACACTTGTTATCATGCTCTCATGGATCACAAGTGTGGAATTTAGTTTCATTTTCACCATTTTGAGGAGGGTGCCCCTACATTTGAGGATTTTTTGTAACCACCTATGGTATTCTCCCATGGTTTTCACTTGGGAACATGGCATTGGGCTCATGGTTTTCATTTGAGCACATGGTATTGTTTTACCTCATGGTATTCCTTGTATGTTTTGGGAGCCCCTTATCTATATACAGAGTGTGCCTCCTTAATTTCTCATGGTCGAAAATCAATTGGAAGAGCTAGTTTGTCTTTCTAAGCTTGGTGCATGGGGGTTTCACCTTGTTGACCAATATCTTATCACGTTCATTCATAAAGGGAGTTTTTTAATTATGAAAACTAAGGTCAATATCCTATAGGTATTGGCAAGGGGTGAAAAGTATGGGGAGATTTATAAGTATTGGGGGGTATAAAAAGAGGTATCTAGTAAAAATAGGGGGTTTTATTATTGGAAAGATGTATTGAGAGTGGGGTCCATCAAAATGATTTTGGGAGGTATTTTTCAATATCTAGTAAAATTAGGGGTATTATTTAATATCCCATGAATGCACCTGCTATTGCATGGGATCATAGAGTGAATACCCCATGGATTAGTGTTAGTCTTGTTTCTTATCTTGATTATATGTTCTATTGCTACATGGAGGATATCTTGACATTCCACTGTTTTATGAATATAAGAGATACTAAAACTTACAACAAATGCATATGAGGTGATGGAAGTTACCTACCTCATATATTTTGTCATTCTATAGGTTTAAATCATTGTTTATTGCATAGAATTGTTAGGGTCCTATCCTTTACTTTGTGTTAGTTAGAATGCTTTTTGTAGTACATAGGCTAAGTCTATTTTTTAGATTAGTCTTCCATAAAAATATTATAGTGTATCAAGTATTTTAACTTGAAAAACATTAGCAATACTTCATGGTGCAAATGACTTCAAGTGTTGAAAATACAAGAAAATCACTTAGGGTTTGATCAGGTGACCCCATTTTCCAAGTGGGACAAGGAACTGAAATTCCATGCAATTTTCAACCATCTCATTTATTTATTTTTATTAGCAATCTAGGGTTTGTTTAAAGTTAAATATCTAGATCTAGATTGCATCATTTCAAGTCTCTTGAGATAGAATTTAAATCTTGTTTAAACTTGAAATCTATTGCAAATTCGCCTTGTTCTCTCATGTTAAAACTACTTAAGCATTTGTATATTCTATAGATCTACTATTTGAATTCCTAACCCTTTGTAGATATATTCACTATATGATCAAGTAGATTAAAAGGATCCATAAGGTTTAATACTTTATTAATTTTTTTGATCTACTTGACACATAAGTATGTTGGAAAACACATTTTGATGATTTTACAAGTGATCAATAAAGCAATGCGTTTATTCTCTCAACATTATCATGTTTATGTTTCAATCTGCCCCAAGGGATGGATCGATGCTAAAAAAAACATGATGATTTTCCTAATGGGATTAATAACTCAAACTGAATGCAATTCCGTATTGCTAGTTTGTCAATTCTTAAAGGGTTTTAAAGATTGGTTCGAAATTTCTAAGGGACTAATATAAAAAGAATCTCAATTTAAATGGTTTCTTCCCAAAGATGTAGGAAGGTGATTGATTTTTCAACACATTTACTCATTTCTCTCTTTCATTTGAATAACCCTAAGGTGCAATTTGTTTTAAGTTAATGCTTTCATTGGAATTGTTCATTTAAGTTATGATCCCTTCTATTTCACACAATAAACCAATGGAATCAACACTTATGAAATCTATTGTTTAGCTTGTAAACTTCATAGGTTTGAGGATTATTTGAGTGATATTGGATGCTTGATTCTTGAGCGTTTCATTTATTTTATGTTTCAATTGATTTCATATGTTAGATCAATGCATAAAGGTCTCAATGACCTGTCTTAAAAGTGCAATAAATCACCCTAAATGAGAAATAAGCTCGCTAGATTAATTTCTAAATGAATTTCAAATGTTTCACTAAAATATAATTGTTTCATGGCTTGTAACTCATCTGTGATCTCTTTAAAATAGTTAAGAATCCATATTTGAAGTTTTATTTCAACAATTTCATGTTTTCATATCAGAACTTATTAGAGTAAGTTGAGTGGAATTTACTTGAGCTTATGAATACATTGAATTTTAATATCTGGTAAATTTACACATATGATAAATACTTCATGGTTTTCATAGGACAAATGGAAGGATTAACAATGTGTTGATAACATGGATTCATTGGATTTGGATACTACAAGAAAAATGGAGAGTAGACGTATTTTCTTTTACATACAAAAAACATTCTGAGTATTTGTTAATCACAAATTTTACATATATAAATAAATCACACTTTGTTTTAAGATAGGAAATATATCCTAACCATACTAACAAACTAGTTGAGATAATATCTCAACTATACACTAAAATAGGAGCTATCTAGTTGGAGAATATCTCTCACATCCAACTAGATCTAACAACCTAGAAAAAATAGCTCACGTAGAGAAAAAGTTCTCTACCTCACAATATACAATAATGAATAATAACTGTATGATTTGATGAATAATCCCACATTAATTAACAAGATAAGTAGGATTTATTCCAACACCCACCCTTAACAAGTAATTTTCAGGATCTCTGGTAGATGAATCTTCATCAACATCTTTGAGTATGTCGAAATATTGCAAGCTACAAAATCCATTAGGTTGACACCTATTCCTCTGAAAGGTGCAGTCTCCCTGCTGTGACCCAAGTTTCCCAACACCACTGGAAACCATTAGAATTTGCAATGTCTCATAATCCTAGTAAAGGTATAATGTCGAACTTCCATATCTTGGATCTCTCCTGAACTATCTCAATAAGAAATCCCCACATTCTTATCTTGCAACCCCAATGAGACATAGTTTCTATGATCCCCTACATCATATTGAACTATTTAAACAACCATCCATCTGATTTGAACTTGCACTTGATTTCCCTATGAATATCCAAATTCCTCCATTGCACCTTACACTACAAGGAGAACACCTTTTAGTGGAGGTTTTTGTAGAGGTTTTTAGTGTTACAAAATTTGGAACAAATTTCAAAAAAACCTCCTCTACAACCTCCTCTATTGAATTCAAAGGTTTTAGAAAAGGTTTTAATAGATGTTTCATATAAATAAATAAAAATTGGGTGGGCGAAGGTTGCAATGGAGGTTTTTTTTCCCGGTGTTGTTATTGTCAAAATGCACCGGTGTGGTCTTGACAAACCTGCACTGGTGTGTTAATATAATACAAATCCCCCTATGCATTAATATAATAAAAATGCCTCAATGCGTTTATAATTAATGCGCACCAATTTCTCCTTTTTCGTCATATGCAGAGGACCAATGCTCTTATAATTTCTACGCATCAATTCCTCCTTGTTTGTGTATGAAGCACTGGTGCGTTTTAGTTTTTGTATGGATCAATGGGTTTACATTATAGTGAGCACCGATGTGATTAATCTATCCCAATACCCAATGTTTTTAATATATAATGTGCCCCAGTGCTTTTATACTTAGTACATACTAGTATTTATTTTACCATGTGCACTGAAGGGTAGTGAAAGTTCAAATATTTGAGGTGAGATGTTGGCACCATTATTTTTACTAAGAGCTGGTGCATATATTATACTAAAGGCACCGATGTGTAAATTATATTTAGAGCCCCGATGCTTATAATAAAAGTAACACATTGGTGCATACATTATATTAGTGCCTCTATGTATATTTTAAACATGAGCACCATACAGTTTTGGAGTGATAAATATTAATGTACGCTATATCATTTATGGAACGATGCATTTTCGCAATAGTTCGTACTAGTGCACTATTATAATTAATATTCATCGGTGTGTCTGACTCCTCAAAACACACCGATTTCTATATTATGGCATACACCATCTAGCGAGTTCAAAATAATATAGTGCATTGATATCTATATATTTTAATTAATTGTTTTTTACAAATTTTCAATTAATAATTTCAAAATCAAATATTTTTTATAATAATATTGTTTTATTTTTGTTATTTATTTTTGATATATTGATTGCATTAATGTGCTATCCAATGGATTACACCTATGTTATTTGTAACAATGTAAATCATCCACATTAATTATTCAAGAACACAACATTTTACAGCATTCGACAATGCAATGAAATGCAAAATTTATTTTATTGTATATGAATGAGAGACCCATTGTCAAACAAAAAGGGATAAGGTAAAGGTCCACAATAATAAAATTGCGAGCAATATGTAATTGTTATACTTATTGGTAACATGTCCTCATGCAATTGGAACAATATGTCGTGTACATTAAACAAAATCCCTAATTTTCAGAGACAAATATTCCAAAACATACAACTTGCAGTAACATTCAATTATTGATTTTTATTCATCAGTTGAAATGTTGTCATCGCTCAAGCTGTGTGTATGCCTCATTTCTTCATCATTTGTAGGAGATATTGTACTTCGGTTTTTTAACATAATATTTTCTTGATCGGGTTCTTTTTTATGTTCCGCCCCTTCATCTTCCATTTATTAACATAGAAATAAACTGTAATAAGTATATTTGTATTTATATATAGTAGAATATACATGATTGTGTAAATAAAAAAATATACCTTAGTACCGAGTCTTTCATAAACAATACACATTCTTTCGAATCCATGCTTCATGCATTCTCTCAAAATCTCATTTGTTGGTTGGATTCCATACTTTGTTTCCTGCATGTTTAATACAACATGACAAAGTAGAGTTGATCTAATCAATATAAAGTTTTCTTGTTTTTTTATTAATTATAAAACAAGAGAAGTCAAACAACATAGCTACTTACAAATTGTTCAATTAAACTTTCATACTTCAACATATACTCACAACCCATACTTAACCCAATGTTTATAAATTCATGGGTTGGCTCCTCTTTGTATGTTAGCATCTATTAGAAGACATCCATGGACAAATGTAAATTAATTATTTAAATATAAAGATCATATCAAACATGAAATCTTAAGAAAGGACGAAAACATACTTACTCAAAAAGTTTGTGATCATCCCCTTTAATCCTCGTTGTCTTGTATTATGCGTTGAAAGGGTTCTATTTTTTTCTCTTTTTTGCAACAAAACAATTGAAAATTAGTATTTCATGCAATAATTAAATTCGATGTAAATAAAAGAATAAATAAATTATTACATACCTTTGATGCACATTGTAGTTGGGATGGCTCCTCTTGTGACACAATTATGTGCATTTATTTTACCATCTTCTTCTACACTTTTTTGGACATCTCTACCGACATGTCTCAGTTTCCCCCTTGTTTGTCCCTTGGAATTTTCAAAATCTCCCTGAAAAAAAAAAACTAGGAATCATCAGATATAAAAATTATGTAATTATAAAAAAAATATCCTAGTGCGTACAGTAACTTAATATGCATTGGGGCATCAACCATATTTATATGCACCAATACAATATAATAGCGAAATTGAAAAAAATTACAATTTTTTGTATTTAGCCAGTGTTTTATGAATTAAGAAAAGCATGGCTTCCTAAGCATTATTTATCACGCACTGTCGACCTGTGAAAAAATTTAATACATGGTGGTTTCCATATAAAAAACAATAATATTTCCATTTTAAAATCAATGGGGAACTTTGTAAAAAATGCACCCTGGTGCTTCTCTAGGTAAAATGCATATCGCCAACTGTGAAAAGGATTTTCTTAATATTATTTATAATTTAAATTAAGTGGTGTTGTTGACGTACAAATACACACCAGTGCTCTTGCTATGTATAGAGCACATCGGTAATCATGAAGGCGTTTAAAAAAAATGATAGCGACATGATAGTTTGGGATCCGATGCACTGAGTGGTTTCATTGCAATAGATAGGAAACACCCATAAATAAATAAATAAACAAAAAATATAATTTTTTTTTCTTAAAACAATTGTCCTTGTGAAATATAGAAAGAGAAAACAACAAAACAATGAGGAAATTAGGGCTTCCAATATTGAAGGTAACTATGAAACCCTTTTTTTTGTTTGGGAATGTGTTGGAAATTGTTTGAATTAAATAGGTGAAAGATTAAGATGATTACTAGAATGAAATCATATACCTGAAATTTCTCTACATATTTTTATGTGATCTACAATAATCTCCCTCGAATTTTCTCTTCCAAAAAAATCTACCCACTCTGAATTATTTGCTAATAAATCTCTATTGCAAAAATATCTCTTCTAAATTTTGGCAAAGAGATAAAATAATGAATAGGGTTTTCCTTTATAAACAAAAAAAATAAAATTACTGTTTTTTTTGTTGTATATTTCAACGTGTTGATGATAAATGTGCACACTGTTTTTTTTTTTTTTTTTTTAATCGAAACTTACATTTTTAGTGCGTCAGTGTAGTGTGGTCGTATAATGCACCGATTTATTTTTGTAATAAATTTCAATGCATTGATAGTAAGTGCACATTATTTTTCTAACTTGCTTCAGCCAATGTTCTATATAGTTAGAAATGCACCATTGCGGTATGTAAGTAATAACACACCATAAGAAAGTTTAATTGGAAAATTGAAAATGAAAACATCCACATTTAAATTTTCTGGAGGTTTTTCTTTGCAGAGGCAATAACAAAGGTACGTCTTCGGTGCTTCGCTCAATTAAACACACCTATGCATTTGATTTATCCATATGCACCGATGCGTCTTTATATGGTGAAGCGCACCATCAAGTTATAAAAGTTATTCGAAATTATTTTTGAAGTTAGATTATTCTATGCTTCCCAAGATGACGGTTTTGGATCAAATGCAGAAAAAATGAATTATAATATCAAATAGCCAATTCTTCATGTTCCATCTCATTCTACATCGTTGGAAGTCCTTCAAGTTCTCTCACATTGAATGTAGTACGTCTAGATTTTATTGATAATTCATTTATCTCATTGAATTTATGTTATGTATGGAGGTGTAGTTGAAGAATTGTTGATTGAATTTTGTAGGATCGAGTTCATATGCTCAAGATATTCCTATAATCCCAAAATTTTGCAATCTCTTATCATGAGAAAGATACCGCAAGAAAATGATTGATGAAAATGGAAAAATTCTTTACCATACCAATTCTAACATTCCATCTTCTAGCAACCATCCTGGGTCAATGGTATTAGATCGTGAATTAGATCTATTTTAAGTAGACAACCCCGTAGGGCGTAAGAAAAATAAGATCGAGTAATTGTTTTTTGAATTTTCAATGGAACTAATGTAAACATATTTCTTAATTCAACATTTATTTTATAAAGTGGTTGGTTTCATGTTTTTTATTGGGAAAAAAATGTACATGCTTCTAATAAGTTTTTGGTATAATGTTTGAACATATTAAATGCATTTTGTTAATAATATTATCAATGTAATGTTAAATATTTTTACAATTAGGATTCTGATGATGAACGACATGTCCACCATCTACCATTGTACCCAACTATGATGCCAAGTCACGATATTGCTTCTAAATGAAAAAAACTTGAAGAGGAAGCATACCGAGAATGGTTGAAACAACCACCTATTCAATTCCCACTATGTCCTGAGTCACCAATTCAAAACCTATATAGTAACACTAGTTCTTCACATGTTGGGGATGAAGGCAATGATATAGAGGTTAGTATGGATGATTTCTTGTGAGATACCCAAGCCATGGAAGGAATGTTGTTAGATGCATTCCAACAAAATGAACTAGGGGATGATGTTGATGTCGTAGATACCTTCTTCGAAAGCCTGAAATCTACTTCCACCACCCCTCTATTTGGTCGAGTACAAGGGTCTACAAGGTTTACCCAACTAGGGACAACAATGTTATTGTACAACTTGAAATCAATGTATGGTATGTCAAACGCGTGTTTATCGACACTTTTGAGTTAATTAACCATTAAGTCCCCTAATGTTTTAAGGAATCTTATCACATAATTAAGGAAGAAAAGGGTTGATTTTATTCATGCTTAATGATAGTGTACATTTCTATTTCCCACTAATTGAAATTTACTCAAAGATAATGTACTTCCGAGTGATAATGTATTTCCCAATAGATGCATAGAGGTAAAACAAATGATGAAAATGTTTGGCGTTGAGTACATATCATACCACACATGTCTGAATGATTGTATTCTATAAGGAAACAAATATGCGGAAAAAGAGATATGTCCAGAATCTGGGCATGGAAAGTATCATAAATAAAAAAAAGGGTAAGGCACATTGTCCTTCTCACAAGATATTGAGGCACATGCCTATAATTCCAAGGATTCAAAGGATTTCATTGCAAACAATTAGCCATGTTGTAGGGGTGGCATACCTCACATAGAAGTGAGCTAGGAGTTATGTGAATCCCAATAGATTCAATATCCATGAATCATATAGAGGATACATGGCCCAATAAATTCAAGGATGAAGTACAAATCCTACTATTGAGCATATATATGGATGGATTTAACTTGTATTCCCTCCAAAACACCAACTATTTTGTTTTTCCAGTGGTAGTGATCAATAAAAATACCCCCCCATGTTTTTTCATAAAGAGTGAACATCTTGTGCTGGCTCTTATAGTCTTGGGTGGAAGACAAGTAAAGAGAATGGATGTCTACCTCTAGCCACTGATTGATGAATTTAAGAAACTATGGGAAGGGATACATGTATATGATGTATCAAGAACCATCCCAATTGAGAGTTCTTTTATGTTGTATGAGATATGTCCTTACACCATGCACGATTATCCAATATTAGGAGTTTTCTCTGGTAAGCATGTTGATTGATTTGTTTATATCT
>SNQJ01S0086990.1:30564-64424 GCA_010110895.2 Picea sitchensis | reverse complement strand
CCCACTGCAAGCACTTTCTAGTTCTCTTTGTTTTGTCTCGCAAACAGGTGCATCATCAGTGGTTTTATCTCCTTGACTATCTCTTCTTGGGCAACAATCTGTGAAAGGGGTTTCCTTGACTTGGCCTTTATCCCTTAGCCTTCATTTGACCCAGATTGCCTTAGGGACGTCTCCCTTGGACTTGCCCTCCTAAATAGAAAGAGACCCCCATCGAGGTGACAGTGGGTGGGGAAGCTCCTGTTACGCCGGTTTCAGGCCCTGACTCAAGCCCTTTGGACCTTTCCTACAAACCGTGCGATAACAGGTACCATGTATGTAAATGTTGTATACCTTCTATAAAGGATAGGTGATTCAACCACCTACAAAATCCAGTGTACGACTGTTTGAGGGTATTCCTCCTAGAAGACCACCCTTATAGAAGAGTTGCATATTATTTCAATGGTAAACCAGAGAGAACCCAGAGACTCGAAATAATGACACCGACATATTGGATTAGGGAAAATGACATAGAGAAGGAGAAGAAAATGGAAAAATTGTTTGATTTAAATGGGGAACCTATGTTCAATGATCCTAATTTTTCGACACCTATGTTGAGAAAATCCCCATCGGGATGCAAAGGAAATATGTACTTTATGAGCTTCCATATTGGGAGCAATTTAATATTGTCCACTTAGTAGATCTCATGCATATATTAAAAAATGTTCCATCTTCTTTATGGAGACACATATCATTGAATACAAGTGATATATTGGTTGTTAGAAGAGATATTATTGCTTCAAATACTAAAAGGAGACATTGGCCAAGAAAATAAACTAGAGGAGAGCATGGTCCCTCTTGGTCTTTTAAATAAGGTGATGTTCGGTGGATTTTGAAGAAAGATGATCTTTCTATGGCAAAGGATGTTATATTGAATGTGAAGTCACCTTCTTTATATGGGTCGACCCTACAAAATTGCTTCAATGTAAAAGGGGATTTGTCAGGGTTGAAATCACATGACCATCCGAACCTTCTAAGGGTATGTATGTCAAATACATGATTCTTCTTCTATAACGACGTCGGTAAAAACATGTTATGGACTCACAATTTTATGGAAATTAATGATGTGTGTGTGTGTGTCTATTTTGTAGTGTCATTATCCTTTGCTCGTGTGTGGTTGTGTGAACCATGACTTCCCCCAGGACCTGCAATGTGCCATATCGAAATTATCTTCATTTGTACGTTGGATCACACGAACGGTAATTAATATGGCTAACATTCCATGGTGGTGTTGATATATAGTTGAGATTGTTTGTATGTTTGAGAAGGAACTTCCTACGAGTTTTATAAACTTGAAATATCATCTTCTAATTCAAAAAACTAATGAGGTTGAATTAGCTGGGGTTCTCTCATGTCATTGGATGTTATTCTTAGAGAGGTACATGAAAAATTTATAAGGGTTTGTTTGACAAAGGGAAAAATCATAAAACTCTATGGCAGAGTGGTACATAGTATATGAGTCATTCTATTATGCCAATGAGTACATCAAGAAAATTGACGACACAATAGGGGAAATCATTTGGGATGACCTTCAAGATGAGGAAAAAAAGGAAGGGGAGCTACTCCAAATGAATGAAAAAATGATCTTGATAAAGAGTAATTCAATTATATTTTTTCAATTTAGTATAGAGAAATTGTTTACATGGAAGTTGATAATATATATTTCATCCCATGCTATTCGTTTTGAATTCTTCTATACATCAACGAACTTAGAAATTGATGCCATTAATGAATTTTTTCTTTAATTTGATAATATATAGTTTATCTCATGCTATTCATTTTGAATTTTTGTATACATTAGCGAATTTAGAAATTGATGCCATCAATAAATTAGTTCTTTACAACACAGAGGCAATGAGACCATGGGTCGCGTTGTATGAAGAGAAAAGAAGGAAATGGGACAATGACATGAAATCATTTAGACGGTTGAACGATAGAAGCATGCCTTATCCTAATCATTTAAAATAAGATATGCCAAAAATATGTCCCGACAGTTGGGTGGCTGACCAGATACAAGAGAAATATGTGGTGTCTAGTCATAACCCACGTGGATAAGATCTAGATGAAATAAACATAGGGACCGAGTGCAACAACTCTATAATAACCCTCTAGGTACCACATTCTATTTCTAATATTACACATTTGAATTGTAACATGTATTATGTTTTTATTAATGCTTCAGTTATTAGACATATGATATTGTCCTTTGTTCGCATTTTTACAGGTGCATTTTTTCCCATCTATGTGAGCATATGAATATAATTTTTTCACTGAGTTGTTGATGATGGAAACATCAAACACGATTGTTGAGTGGAGGTCAACTTCAACTAATCTAGTTGTGCTATCCACCATGATCATAACCTAATAGAGGGGAAGTTAGGTTACATTATAAATATACAAGAGATCATGCAAGTGGACTTCTCATAGTTTCACTGTGTTAATTTTTTATGCAAGTGGTAGGATACCTTCATTTGGATAAATGTAAAGGAATACCGTGATAGTGGCTAATATGTTTTAACTCTAAAAAGGGTGGGTTGAAAGTAAGGAGCCTTATGTTTTCCCAAAACATTACAACCAAGTGTTTTTTTACCCAGATGTGTTGGATGGGGATTGTTGTTTCGTACTGAGACATGATATGAGATCTAAACATATTTTTTAGAACAACAATGTTACAATGCCAAGCGAGGAACATAATTAGGGTGATGGAAACAAAGACTGATATGTAAATGATTTTTTTGGGAATTTATATTGTGGATGTGTCATTTTATTATGGGTATCTATAATGGCCAATTGTTTTTTCTTCATTTTATAATTATGTTGGATAAGAAAATTTAACAACCATTTACAACCACCATATTGAAAATACATTAAATAGTACAAGCATAAGGTGTGGTTTTGATATATTTTTATTGTCATATTTATTGTTTATTATAGCACATTTATGTTGTATTGTATTAACATGCACTTATGTTAACCTTTGAAATACTAAGCATTAATTGAGATATCACAAAGTTGGTGACATACAGTAGTAAGATTTATTTTAAATTACAATTTATTTAACAAAAAAATGAAGATATTAAAAAATCAAACCTCAAAATTTTTATTGTTTGAAAAAATAAAAATTCAAATAAATATATACTTACTTTGATGAAAATTGTAAAGACAATTCCAATAAAATAACTTCACGCAACACCCATGAGTTCTGGAGTCACACTTGTGGTGTTGACATTCCCAAATTTAATGGAATTCCCAACCTTAACTAGTGCAACTATCACGACCTTCACCTATTCCACTCCATCATTTAGTTTTATAATCATATATACTTATATCAATCATTCCTTTTATATTCTCCTTGAAATAAGTGTCAAAATAGGAAGGGCATGGAAATTCTAAAAGAGTATTTTTCTAGAGTCTAGTCAGAATTAAGAAATTTTTTAATGATCCATACTTATCTAAAAGTACAGAAACCTTTGTCAATTTGACTAATTTTTAAAATACTATTTACAAAATGTTGGACGATATTCATTTTTACTAGAAGATTCATAAAGTTAGTATTAGAGTAAACAATTGTGAAACCATTTCATCAAAAGTGTATTATTATTCTCTATATTCATCAAAAGTGTATTATTATTCTCTATATTGATTGTGAAACCATTTCATCAAAATGTATTATTATTCTCTATGTTATGTTATAATATAATATAACATATGTTATATTATAACATAACATATGTTATGTTATATATAACATATGTTATATTATAACATAACATATGTTATGTTATGTTATAACATAATTTAAATTTATTTGAATAGATTTCATATAATATAATATTTGGATAATATAAATTAATAAAATCATTGGAAAAATTAAAATATAATAATTGTGATTTTAGTAAAAAATTATATTATAACTTTGTCTTGTAATATTTGAATAATAATAAATATAAGGCAGCCGGCAGGATTCGACCCCGTGTCACGCGAGTACGATACTGCCGTTGTTACCGATTCCCCTAGTATAAAAAAAAAATATTTGAATAATAAAAATTAAAAAGTAACATTATTATTACATCATCATCATTATTATTAGTGAGTAATTATGTTATAATGTTATTATTATAATATATGAAAAATACATAATTATATAAATCACAATCATTTCACTCATCATATTTAAGTATTTTTATTTCTAAACATGTTTAATAAACATATTGTATCTTGTTGGACAACAAACAATTCACCTTGAAAAATAGTTAAAAATTATATGACATTAATGGTTATAACTTTTTGCAATCACAATCTAAATTAAACGATTTCATAAAAGTAAATTTAAACATTATATGACAACTGTAAATTGAAATGAGTGATATATCTCAAATTTAACTTAAAAACAAAGAAACCATTAAGAATGTTTGTCATTAGCATACTAATAATACATTTTATAAATCAAACAACAACAACCACGACATTATATGAAAAACATAATATACATGAACGATATACATATGAATATACATGTCAAACATACATATACACAAAATATGCAATAAACATGTCATATATACATCTCAAGTCAAATATAAAACAAACAATATACATGTTAATTAATACCATTACTAACGAGGTCCACCACTAGCGCCAGATGCATCAACATCTCTGCTACTAGAGGTACAGCCTCTATCAAGACCAACTATGCCAGAAATAAATGTCAACAAAAGTGCACTATCAAATGTCTATCTATCAAGATCATCAAGATGTGCAGCAGTACCCAATATGAACATAGTGTCCAAAGCATCAAAAGATTGTGACACATGTGGAGGAAGAGGAGGAGGAGGGGGATCAATGGATGATGACACAGTTGGAGGAGAATGAAAATTATTGGTGGATGGTGACACCATGGAGGAGGAGGAGGAGGAGGATCAGTGGAATTTGGTGACACATGTGGAGGAGAATAAGGAGGAGGAGGAGTACGACAATGGATTATGGTGACACATGTGGAGGAGGAGGAGGAGGAGGAGGGTTGGACATTGATGCAAGTTCAAACACACATGGAGAAGAATCAAGAGGAGGAGGAGGAGTAGGAGGAGGAGGATCGGACGTGGATTCAGGTTCAGAAACATGTGGAGGAGAAAAAAGAGGATTGGTGTATGGTGTAGTCGATTCATGTGGAGGAGAAGCAAGAGGATCGATGGATGGTGTAGTCGGCTCATGTGGAGGAGAAGAAGGAGGAGAAGGAAGACCATGTGGTGGAGTAGAGGATGTGGATGGATTTGATAATGATCTATATGGAGTTTGATCATGAGAAAAATCCATCAACTTATTGATGAGGTTGAAAAAACTAACAATATGACGCATCAACAATGTCATGTCACGAGGAAGACTCCTCCATATCATAGAGAGATAATTTTCCAGTAATATGTCCCTAACTGGTGTGGGTACCACTCTGTGACTAGTCATGAAATCACATAGTTGATCTGACACCTCTATCCAGACTCTTCGATTTAGCCTACATGACATGTGGGGTATTTGTACTATAGGATGGTCCTTTTTCTCCTCCATCACTTCATCTTGTTGGAGAGGCTCATCCCCAACATATGTGCCAATATATGCAAAACAATAGATTATAATAATAAGATAATTGAAACAAAATGTTACAATAAATTACATGTTCATTAAATAAGACATAGAAATATGCAACTATATTTATCAAAACATAATGATGATATTACCTCTCTCAAGTGGTGGATCAACTGTTGTAAATCATATGTTTGGACATCGTCTCTAATACATCCTCGCATAAATGTGGTGTACAATTTAGAGGACATGATTGTCCTCTCTATCTAACAAATCACATACATCCCTACCAACTGTAGAAATGGGAAACTCGAGCTGACCCTTCTTGGGAATCAACTTCCCCCACTTGCGCATATGCGCATTAAGCATATTCCTAACAAGAAATTTGGGTACTACTGGCTGAGTGGCATGAAACCTCTAAAAAAATAGTGTAAATAACTCTGACACAGATGGAAAGAATCTTGTCCCATGTAAAATTATATGATAGTGATATAATGGACGACAAAACTATCTCAAAACAATCTCTGACCACCTAATCAATCAGGGCCTCTGCACTAAATTATCTACATAATAAAAAAAATAGAAACTAATGCACTTCCCATCAAAGCTATACCGTGATAGTGTCGAGAGAATAAGACATACTCAACTAACCTCATGGATACCAAATGAATGTATCTGCAGTTGACCACCAGGAACTTGGAACTCCTTAAAGGAATGAACCTCTGGATGGACATATATATGCACATATGCAAGTTGGGTCTCTTCTAGAATGTCATGCAGAAGCTTAGGGAACTAGGGAAAATCCTCCTCCTTACTAGACAACCCAGTGATGAAATAAACATCCTCCTCCATGGGATCATACAACATATTGAGACCAACCCTGAACCCCTATCGCCCATGATCCCAACAAAAGATCAACTGTTGTAACAACAAAGAGTCCCCCCTAAGGGATGTACCCTCCTGATATAACATCAGGAGGCCAATATCCATCAAAAGGTCATGTGTTAGTTGTGAAATAGGGCAAGAGAAAAACTCCCTCTCCCTCTCCTTGGCCTCCCACTCACGCACAAATGTGTGTGTCTCGACTTGCTGATGTTGATGTTGCTCCTCCTCTTGTCGTCATTGTCTTTGATTCACATAAAAATATTTTTAGGCACACACACACACACACACACACACACACAGATAAAATAAATTGAAATTATAAAACACACACATATATAAATAACTTGTATTTAAAAAAGTTTATTTTATTTTTTGCAAAAAAATCTAAAAAAGTAACCGGTGCACCTATAACAAAACATTGCCCCATAGAAGGTGCTCTATATAATAAAAACAACACCATGTAGTGCAGTTACCAATACACACTAGTGCACCATGTTTCTTGTCACACCACCACATTTTTAGTGGCATGCCCCATAATATGCACCACACTGTTAAATTGTGAAATAATCGACCTGGTGTCGAGATATTTACAACATCAGTGTGTTTTTTATACCTAAAGGAACTGCTTGGTTAATTTGTTTCATTGCAAATTAAGTGGTGCATTGTATTAATATGAACACACTAGTGCAATCGTGTTATTAGCACCAAAATTACGTTTTGCGGTTGGCTGGTATAGAGAATTGGTAATGAGGCGTCCAATGAAATGACCCAAGACGTGAAATATTACAATATTTTCCCACTACAATGGTTTTAACCAAACTATTTCATTTCATTAACAAAGATGCACCACAACACTAAAATTTATGGTGCACAAAATTGCCAATGCACTTTGTTAAATTGAAAGCACTGGTGTGCCAATTTTACCAAAGAACCAACATGATGTCTAGTGGCGCATTTTATTACTAATGCACCACTAGTAGGGCCTTACAAAAGATGAACCATGGTGCTTATTTTTCAAAATCTGTCACAGTGCGTACATTTATAATTTATGCATCAATGCTCAACACTTTGTAATGTCCCCCACCTCTTTCACAGTGCGTACATTTATAATTTATGCATCAATGCTCAACACTTTGTAATGTCCCCACCTCTAGAGAGGTGATGAGGAGACTCAGTTGGTCTCGGCACCTTACCAGGTCATAGTCTCACGCTGAGGGGGAAAATTCAAGAAGTTAAATGTTATATTTTTAAGTTGACTTACAAAGGAAAAGGATAAAGGAGTAAAAGATAACTCAATGTAAAATAGAAGAGTTGAACCTCAGAGTTAACTTAACTCAACAGAGAATTAGAAGGAAAAGTATAAGTAAGAGGCCAGTGCAACTCTATTATTCATTTTGGTTTTGGATTAGCATTTTTCTATTTCTCTTGAGCATTCGGTTTGGGTGTTTTGTTGTACAAAACCTTGTAAGCAACTCATTGTGAAATATCCACTCACCTTGTTCCACATCTTGGTCTTGGGGATGAAGTATTCCTCCACACCATTCTAGTCCCATCCCATCTCCATCTAGTGCTTCAGGAAGTGCAGGACCAGCAGTTTGAGGGATAGCTGAGGGTTATCATCATTCTACATTTGTTCGCAGATTGGGACATCTTGGAGCCATAGGGACGCCCTGCATTCAAGAAAACTGCATCTAGGGAGATCTACTTGAGATCTGAGTCCCAAACTTCTCCTTACTGTGGTTCTCTTATCCCAATCTATATTCTTGGAGAGTTTCGAGCATTTGAGGCCTCCTTCATCAAGTCCAAACCAGCTAGGGTTTCAAATATCCAGTAAAGTACCCCATTCAGTGGGAAATTAGATCTACGGAGATTGAGAGGATCTTGGAGATCTGGGTGCATCTCAATATTCTTACCATCACCGATCTATCAATTGGCATATTTTAGGTGATTGGACACTTTCATGTGCCAGTACCTAGTTATTGAGGGTTTCAAACCTTTCATTGGAGGTGCGTGGCGCCTTCAAATTGAGAGTTTGGCACCGTGATCCGCTGATCTTCATTTCTTATTCAAATGGAGGCATTATTTGTGTTAGCGAGCATTTTGTATGAGCTCATATTCATTGCTTGTACTAATTATCTAAGGTTTATGCCAGATCGCCATCTATTGTATTGATCTTACATTGCTCATAATAAAAAGGTCGATCTTTGCTTGTGTTTATACATCTTGAATATATTGTGATCTCCATGTGTTGATGAATCTTGTATGCACTAACTCCATAAATTAGTAGTAGTTGTGATTCCAACAAATAATTTGGTTTGGGATCATTACAATGGTCGAGCCTCTATCCTCCAAACCGTGGAGAGGTCGGCATGCAAGTATACAAAGGAATTGTTGCGGGTCCGAGAAGAAAACAATATTGAAACATAAAGTAATGGAAGGGTCGGGGGATGACTATGAGCCTCAGGGATTGGCTCTATTAGTAGTTGAATTTGGTAAGTTCTAGCAAACATGAACCTCCACGTAAGCACATTGGTCCGGTAGTTGGATGAGTATCAGTAAACCAGCAGAAGGGGACAGGCATAAATCTTTGAAACCTTGAAGAAAGTTGATGACAATCTACAGAAAATGAACGAGAATCCCGAAACTAGGATAACCACCTTCTGATGCAAGTAACCCATTGAGGCAAAGATCCCGATACATACATACGAGAATAAGGAGGCTGGAGGGTATGGTGGAACCCATGAGTAAGTCAAATATAACCCGTAGAAAGCACCGAGATCCGAAGGAAATCTTGGAGGTGGCACGCTCCATGGGTAGATGGGTAGTAAGACCAATCATAGGCCATATGTGCCATTGTTCATGGATGAACCGCTAGGCCAACACTGTGCGAGCTAACCTCACCGCATACGCCCACATTCACGCATGAGCAAGGGCAACAGGAACAGTTGAAGATTTTGTGGAATAATTAGCCAGAAGTACCAGGGAATACTACAACCTAGATATGAAAGTTCAAAGACAGGTGTCCTTAGACTAGTATTGTCAACTTAGGTTCAGAAACTAGCCTAGGATGAACCACAGGGCAAGCTTTGAGTTTGAGCTAAGGGCAGAAGACAGATTCCATACTTTGATGGTAACATTAAGATGAATCCATCAAGCATGGGTGCGTAATGGATACTTACCGGCACGGTCCCCATGATAGAGATGGAGGCCATCAATTTTCCACTATGTACTTGGATGGTAAGGTCTAACCTGTGGTACCATGGGCTCACCACTTGGCCACAACCAGACATCCTATAAAGAATTCACCTGTGAGGCTCATTGATAGATTTGATCTAGGAGATCCTGAGTTACATTTCCGAGCTCACCCAACTCAAGAAACAGTATCGCCTGAGGTATACAGCAGCTAGATGAATTCTATAGGTTGGCAGTGATAGTGCAAGATATGTCCCTAACCTCAGGCTCATGATGCTCTTTACGTAAGGATTGATGGAACCCTTGAAGGGTTGGGCTAAGGCCTTCAAGCCTACCAAAATTTCACAGGAAGCCATTTGGAAGACGAGGATCTCGGTCCTCTAGCCGCTAAACCAAAATTTATACCCAAAACACCTCTTAACAATGGTGGAAGAGATCAACGACCTCCAATAAACTAGGGAGGACGTAACCCTTAGGGTCACGTCCTAAGGGTTATGACAAGGGTCTTGGTAGAATAGATGACAACACCGGGAGGGAATGAGAAGGAAGCAACTCGCTTCACATGCAAGGAGCCATGGAATCCTCACACAAGTGCATGGGACAAAGACAGGTACATTACATTGAGGTCACTTCCATGATCTAAGAGGATATATGGTCATATACAAACATGGAGGTCAACATTAGAGGCAAATAAGAGGAGGTTCTTAACTAGACTTTGCGGTTGGAGAGAAGGCTACGCTGGCATCTATCAGCGGGGTATCCAAGTTCAATACCTTTAGGATGGGAGGGGTCTTACAAGGACAGGGAGTGTTTGTTCTGATTGATGGAGGAGATTTCCCACAATTTCATTGATGCAACATTAATAAAGAGGAGGCACATACCTACAAAAGAGTTTGAAGGATTCAAAGTGGATATGTGGTAGTACTTATGCCCTCAGAATGTGATAATAGACATACCGCTGTATGAAACTCACCTTTGGAATAGCGTTAGTTCAGATGTATGTGATGGATCTTTCCGACAATTAACATCATCCTAGGGGTGCGTAAAGACCCCGCTGACTTTAGGGACCCATCACCACAAATTACAATACCATGGAAATGTCCTTGTGGAGGAAGGAGGACGAAGACAGCTCAGAGGTGATGACAGGGTAATCACAGAGTGGTCACCAAGAGGATGGAAGCCATCTTCTAGAGGGACGAAATTGTATATGAAATGGAATGTAAGGTCTCAACACGGTGGATGAGAAGGAAAAGGTGCACATTACCGTGAGATCAAAAGAACTGACAAGCACCGTAAAGCGTTTAAATGATTCTCTCCGGTGTGCCACCTATAGGCTTGAGCACATCATTGAGCTAGAACTGCCAAGACCTTATCACAACTTATAGGCATCCCAAGAAGTATAAAGATGAGATAGAGAAGTCCATAAAGGAACTTTTGGACATGTGGCACATCAGACCAAGAACTAGCCATTTTGCCTCTTCAGTAGTGCCGATGAAGAAGAAAGATGGCACTAAGAGAATGTGCATTGATTTTAGGGCCTTGAACAAAAGATGATCAAAACGTGCATCACATACCCGTGGATTGATGAGTTGCTGGATGAGCTGCGTGGATCTATATATTTCACAAAAATGATCTTCACTCAGGCTACCATCAAACAAAAATGAGGGAGGAGGACAACTCAAAAACAACCTTTAGGTGTCACCACACCACACATTTTTTTGGCATGCCCTTTGGTTAACTCAATGCCCCAAACTTTAATATTTCAATATTGCATGAACAATGTGTTCAACAAACAAAATTGAGAAACGCTTTGTTGGTGGCCTTTTGATGACTTGCTCATTTAATAAAGACCTCGGAGGAACACTTTACATGTGGACCAAACTCACAATCATGGAAGAACAGTCACCATACACCAAGGAATCCAAGTGTAAGTTTAGAATGACAGAAGTGCTTTACTGGGACACATCATAGGGTGCAAGTACGGTGCACATCAGAGAAATAACAAACATTAGGAATGGCTCTAAAAAACACCTAACTCCAGGACTTCGAGCCTATGCACATACTGAGCAGGAAATGGTCAGCGGTTTTCAACTGCGGCGACCCTTTGACTGACTCACTCAAAAGGGGTCCTTCAAAGGAATTATGGAGGCCCAAGCCAATATGGACAAAACGAAAGAGGTCGTTTATAATGTCAGCTTCGAAGGCTTCCCATTTCAGCATACCCTTCCACTTTGAGTGATGCCCTCATGGGAAGGTATAGGGCTTTGTTGATTTAACAGCACTCATTGCCTGGCGGAAAGTCGGAAACTCAGGTCCCAACTACTTTACAAGATTTAATGCATGTTAGAAATGTTGGTTATCATGCACTAGCCAAATTGGCAATATTTGGTAAAAAAGGTTTGTGGTCAACCAAACCATAACAGTCTTAAATATCTATTGGAGTAGAAGTACTTGAATGAAAGACAACTAAAATGGGTAAGAACAGTTTCACAATTTGATATTTAATCACAAAGGGAAGAACAATCTAGCACATGACATTCCGTATTATCCATTTTGCCAGTTCCGGTATGTCACGACCGAAGGAACACTTGATAGTGGAATATACGAAGGATCAGTTCGCTTGTCAATTGTTTGATTGGAAAATACAGGATGACAACTCTAGGGTCATAAATGACCTCATTCCATTACAGCTTATCTTTAGTTCCTGGATCATCTCAAAGCTAAGATCCTGCATGCATGTCATAACTCATTTGTGCAGGTACATCGCATCAAGAAGACGCGACAGCAGGAGAGGTCATGGAAAGGCCTCAAGGAAGATGATGAAGCATAAACAAAGAATGCACCATATGCCAAGAAAACAAGGATGTTTGAGGAACACACACTTCACAGATCGCTATGTTCTTCACCTATTCCAAGAGAACAAGTGGGAAAGAATATCCATAGACTTCATCACTGGGTTGCTCCATAATGTGGGAAAGATTGCACTTTTTTGGTGGTAGACAGGTTGATTCCCAAGTTTGTACACTTTTTCCCATTGGCTACAAACTGCAAGATACGTGGCCTAATTCATTTTTCAGAGAGGTGTTCTCAGATTATTGATGTTTCACCCCAAACCATCATCAAAGGACAGGGACAACAGATTCATGAGCACGCTTAAGGTGAGTTGTTCAGATTATGGGTACTACATTGACTCTGTAGTAATTAGCTATCACCCCACGATGGTCAGACTGAGAATAACAAATGGGTGGAAGGTTACTACAGAAACTATGTAGCAGGACAAAAAAAAGCATAGTCGAGTGGTTACATTTGGGAGAATATTGCTACAACACCACCCAACATATGTCCACATGTCATCCTTGAGAGATTTATATAACTATGATCCTTTATCATTTGTGGAGACGGCATTTGGTAACAACAAAATTCATGGCACAGATTGGATAAAGAGCTGACATTCTCGTGAAATTCAAGGATCATTTACAAAGCAAACCAGCAAAGGTTCAAGCAGACAAAGGTTACACCCATACCCAACGAAAACAAGCAGGAAGCAGAGAGGTGGGGGGCCAGAGGGCCCATAGTGATAATAGTGGAGGTCATTCAATGTGGCAGGACGAATTCACTATATTATTAACAAGTTCCAAAATGAGAAGTTAGATATAATAAATGTAAGTTGACTTTTTAGAAGGTTCTACTCTAGAAGATTCCTCCTCTAGAATGTGTTCTTAGGTGATGATAGCACTATATAAAGGGCCTACAATGTAATGAGACATGAAGAGAAGTATTGCATTTGGAGCGGCATCTCAATAGGAGGATGCCCTCTAAAAGAGACAAGTGAACATGAGATCCTCCATTATAGGATTCATTGTATGGTGTTCCTCTACCTCAAGGGTTTGGTAATACTAAAGGGTGGTTTCTTCTATTTTGATTTGTGAATCTATTGTGTATTCAGATTTGTGGTGATTATATCTTCAGATCTGGTATTGGTACTTAACAAGTGGTATCGTGAGCACTTCTCTCCTTGGTATACATTGTGGGCAAATATTTTTATTTTGCAGATTTTTTTCGGAGAATAAAAGAGGGCCGCGACATTCCAGACATTTTTAGTATATTTCTGTACAAAATTTGAAGAAAAGGGTTGTATATCTGAGTTCCTCTCATAAAAATACCCAATTTGAAAAAAAAAAAAAAAATCATTCAAAACGGAGTCCGGAAGGTGAAGATATTGAAGTTTTAAATCAATTTTTCGTGGTTTTTTCCTCGTACGACGACGCGATTTTGTTTTTGTTTCTGTAGCAGCTGAGACCGAATATTCTCAAACAAATTACAGATCTGAGTTCCTCTCACAATTTCACCCAATCAAAAAATCAGCCAAACGGAGTCCGAAGTGAAGTTATGAAAGCATTTTAACTTCAATAGTTTTTTGAGGTTTTTCAAGAAAAAACCTCGATTTTCTGCCAAAACTTATTGGGTCTGTTTTTGAGTTTTTCGTGACGGCTACAGGACCTAAGAGTTCATAGGGACCAGATGGCTATTTCATCTCAAACCTTGAAAGAAATTCTTGAATCATTCAAAGCCCAAGGGGATGCTAGATTGATGTTAGCACAAGGCCTCACAGAGAACCTCACAAATATCATTACATGGCCTCAATGATAGTTTCGTAGTATTCAAGATTCATTGAATAATATGTGTGAAAGATTTCTTGTGAGGGTCTCATGTATATAATCAAGAAATATATGCTTGGCACGATTTTGAGACCGACAGATGATTGGTATATGGATAGTCATTTCCGATGACAACCACTTCCATATTTCTTGATTTGGATGACTCTACTCATCTTCTGTAGAGAACATAAGGTCCCACATCAAGAGCTAGTTACCAAGCCAAGATGCATATTCTACAAGGGTATTATTCCTTCCAGATTCTAATACAACCCTTTTCCACTATGGGGATGAATCTTCTTATTTGGATCCACATGATAGGTGCTCTACTTTGGAGCATCATTTTGAGTTGGTTATTGGGTTCCAAAATCTTCACGGGGAGTTCACATGAGCACTTGGATCACGGGACCTGCGGCTTACAATGGTGGTTGGACTACTTCATCATGGTGGATTTCTTTTCTACACGAGACCTTGGTTCTCCAATATTCTTCAAAGATTACGTCCACACTATCCATGGGACCCCCGTATATGGTTGTACATCAAGCTGCTGAGGAAAAATCTTTCATAAGGGGGATGGAATGTAAGGCAGCTAGAGAGGTAGTAAATGTAGGGCCCATAGTGACAATAGTGGAGGCTATTCAATGTAAGGTGGACTTAGGCCCACTATATTATTAAATAAGGCCCACTGTGGGTAGTTAGATATAATAAATGTAAGAGATCTCTTAGAAGGTTCTACTTCTAGAAGATTCCTCCTCTAGAATGTTCTTAGGTGATGATAGCACTATATAAAGGGCTCAAGCAATGTAATGAGACATGAAGAGAAGTATTATATCGGAGCGGTAGCTCAATAGGAGGATGCCCCCAAGAGGCAAGTGAACGTGAGATGATCCCTTCCATAATAGATCCATTGTATGGTGTTGTCCTTCATCAAGGGTTTTCTTATAATAGCGTGGTTTCTTCTTTATTTTTGCTTTGTGGATTCATCAGGTATCTCGTGATTTGTGGTAGCAGATTTTATATCTTCAGATCTGGTATTGATTCTTAACACACAGAGTTGATCGTGACTTTGAGGTTGGTGATTTAGTCTTATTTGAGGTCAAGAACCATGGCTGTGCATTGCCTCCATTAAGAGAAGCGGAGGGGAGAAACTACAACCACATTTCTTTTGGCCCTTATTGAGTTAGCAAGAGGATAGCAGATTTATGAGCCGAGCTTCCACAGTAGCAAGCACAACGCTTTCCATGTCTCTCAGGCCTTAAAAATCCTTCGTCAACACGTCAGCCTATTGAGCCATTGCCTCCAAGTGGATGAGGAGGGACAACTTGTTTTATTCCAGAGGAGGTGCTATAGAAGTCGAGAGAGAGGCTCTGAAACTGAAGCATTAAGGAGTATCTGATCTTGTGGAAGGATTTACCCATTGATGATGCCACTTGGGGAGCAGGAGCACATGGTTAGAGAAGCAGTTTGGAATTGCTTGAGGACAAGCAATTTCAAGTGGAGATCAGAATGTCCCCCACCTCTAGAGAGGTGATGAGGAGACCTGGCACATTCGGGCACCCCCACTCAGGTCATAGTCTCACACTGAAGTGGGGAAAATTCAAGAAGTTAAATGTTATATTTTAAGTTGACTTAAGAAAGGAAAGGATAAAGGAGTAAAAGATAACTCTACAGAAAATAGAAGATTAACCCTGGAGTTAACCTAAATCAATAGAGAATTAGAAGGAAAGTATAAGTAAGAGGCTGGGGTGCAACGCATGATTCATTCTGGTTTTGGATTAGTATTTTCTATTTCTCTGAGCATTCAATTTGGGGGTTTGCTGTACAAACCCCTTGTGAGCAACTCAGTGGTGAACATCCACTCACCTTGTTCCGCAGCTTGTTCTCGGGGATGAAAGACCTTCCACACCATTCTAGTCTCATCCCATCTCCATCTAGTGCTTCAGAAGAGGCAGGACCAACAGTTTGGAGGGATTTTCTGAGGGTTATCATCATTCTACATTTGCCTGTAGATTGGGACATCTTGGAGCCATAGGGGACGTCCTGTAATCATAAAAACTCAGATCTAGGGGAGATCTGTTGATCTGAGTCCGAAACTTCTCCCACAGGGTTCTCATAGCCCGATTTATATTCTTGGAGAGTTTCAGAGCATTTGGGGCCTCCTTCATGAGGGACGAACCATCTAGGGTTTCCTCTCAGTCATCCATGGGGCACCCCATTCAGTGGTACCCAGATCTACGGAGATTGAGAGGGATCTGAGTTTCAGGCACCTGCTATTCTTACCATCACCCGATCTATTCTTGGAGAGTTTCAGAGAATTTGGAGGCCTCCTTCATTAGGGCTAAAACCAGTTGTGGTTTCAGTCATCTAGGGGCACCCCATTCAGTGGAAATTCAGATCCACGGAGATTGAGAGAGGGATCTTGGAGATTCAGGATCTAAGTTCTACCATCACCCGATCTATCAATTGGCATATATTTCTTAGGTGATTGGACACTTTGGCAGCAGGGCCGAGTTATTGAGGGTTTCAGCCTTCTATTGAGTGTGGTAGTCTTCTATCCTGAGGTTTTGCATTCAGACCGCTGATCTTCATTTCTTATTCACTTTGGAGGCATTATTTGTATTAATGGAGCACTTGCAGCAAATTTCATATCTATTGCTTGTAATGACTATCTCGAGGTTTGATGACGTTGAGGTTTATGCCAGATCGGCCATCTATTGTATTGATCTTACATTGCTCATAATAAAAAGGTCAGATCTTTGCTTGTGCTTCTACATATTGAATATATTGTGATCTCCATGTGTTGATGAATCTTGTATGCACTTAATAACTCCATAAATTAGTAGTAGTTAGTGATTCCAAGAAAGAATTTGTCTTGGGATCATTACACACTTATTGTCGCACTGACACATATTGCAACAATGCATCTAATAAGTCGCACCGCTCTAATAGATTATTAAAAATTTGGCATGATGTCATTCTCTATACAATACTGGTGTGTTTTTTGGATAGATGAGCACCATTGTAATGTTTCCAAGTGGAATTTCTTGGAATATTTGAAGTTTTTGTGTTTTCTGGTTGTGGTATTTTATCAAACAATTTGTTGTATTTGTCTTGTTTGTTGCACTAGGATGGTTTTTGTAGAGTTTGCAGTAAATAAATGATAGAGATATAGAAAATTACATATACACAACAAGATGCAATAGAAGTAACACATAAAATAACCAAACATACCTCATATCTGTATTTTATTTGAGTATATAACTGACTTCAATACAAGAAATGGAAGAATAATGTGGAGTGGATAAATATATCTCCAAGCTTCAGTAACAAAGAGATATTTATCCTTATATAGGCCTCCAATAGCTGCATACAAAATATCTACTAAACCAATGATGTTTCCTTCATACAAACTGGTGAAAACAGGGGAGAGTTATGCCCTCCCTGGCTGGTGCGCACCCTAGAGGCTTGGATATAATGTTTTGGGCCTCCCAACTTATCAATAATGGATACCACACTGTATATATGAAGTAAATAAACTCGTGAGAAGTGATTATTTGTATTTAGTAATAGATCTGAACTCTCACACTATATATCTCCAAGGGTAAATGCGCCCTCCTTCAAGAAATTCACACAACTGGGAGAATGGTTGAATATGGCATGAAAACCATCAACACAATGATGAGAAAAGGTGCCCTAGTGGTGGAAAATACTTTGGAAGTGATATCTCCTCTAAAACCAATATCCACAAGCTCCCACAAACTCCTCTCTCATGCATAATGCGCCCTTGTTCTGTAGAGAAACCCCAAGACTGTACCTTGCTTCCTCAACTTGCTTCTAAAATTGAACTGAATTATAATAGAATGGTGAGGGAGGAATATTTCACCTCCTTGGTCAATATTGGACTAGGAACAGAGGGATATTTCACCTCCTTGTTGATCTCTAGGGTTTATTCAGTCAAAACCCTCAAAACCCCCAAGTACTATGGGATTTCTAGCTAAGAAGTCTGACATGAAAACATCAATCAACATAATGAGAGAATAGAAGCCCCTATATTTATTTTATACCCCTTTTTACCTTTTCCTTCCAATTGACTTTTAATTGACTTTTAATGTTTCTCCATAAAATCACTTTATTAATTTAATTAACCGTTTTCCTCTAAAAATGATCAATTTTCCCTTATGGCTTCTCTAGCCACTGAAAAAGTCACTTTTCATGATCTTATCGTTTAGATATTCTCCTCCCGATTCCAATGAGCTATTACACTAAGGTGTTCCTTCAAATATTATGCTCAAAATGACATCCTTAGTGAATTTAATTAAAATATGCTCAATAATAATCACATTTATGGAAATCATTGGAATGCAACAGAACCAAAGACAAGTTGTGCATAAATGATCCTGATGATGAATAAAGGTGATTGAAATAAGCTAGGAACCACAAAAATACTCGAAACCCTCCAATCTCTCTGATGTCATAGTCTCACCCCTCTGACCTAGCTTACTCTAGCCTCTTGAAGTGAATCTTAGTGAATAATAAGGGAATCCAAAAATGGGGACATTACAGTCCTCCGTGCTCAAATATTTATTTTCCTCAAGAAATAGCTGAATCAAACTGTGTGTGATCCCAGGGTCCCATATCCACCTATGTGACATGAAGTACTCTCCCCTCAAAATATGGTCCCTCAAAGTGCTCGCCATGCATGCCCCTAGAATGCTCCTTATGAGTAGAACAATCATGTGTAGTAGATCCTTAGTCAACTCCTCAGGAAACCAATCTACTTGGATCTCAACTCCATCAACCCCTAAACTACCAAACACTTTAATCCTTGGATCCCAAATCAAGATGTGAACTGCAGTGCCCTCTAAAGTATAGTCCTGTAAGACATCAATGAAAAGAGTCTCCTGAAGATCCCCAACCAATAGAACAAGTAAACACAGTATCCATCCCTCAAGGAATCTCTCACCTAGACCAATCTCTAAACTGCCACCTATGATAGTATCCAGATCTCATGCTAACCAAGAATATGATCTACTCATGTACCTGATCCTCAACCGATGATACCTATCCTGCCACATCGCATCCTCATCTCCATTTGATCTCAAATTCCCCCCAAAATGGAAGGAACCAATCATGAGCATCCCTAGAACTCCCATGCGATATAGAAGAGAACCAAACCCTGCATTACATAACTCTGATGGTGCCATACCATATATATCGGTGCCTACTAAACTGTAAACCTCCAACCAAAGTGTATTGATAGCTATGTTGTCCTGTCCATGATCACTAAACTCGGCCTCCCTGCCAAACCACATTGCTTCCTATGGTGTCCCATACTCTGGTAATATCCCTATGATGCCATCCTTACTATATATCTCTAGTACACCAGGGTCGAGAGATACTGGCATATTCTCCCAACTCTACCCTGAAGCAAGGATGGCTAATGAATCATGCACCGACTGATGATGATGACATACCAAGCATGCCCCCATATGCCACATGACATCATCCTCAAGATCCTCCCAGGAGAATCTCTCTTTGATATGATGATGGGTCCTAAAATTTCCAAGTTGTTCGACCATAGGTACATCATGTATGGTCCTCAAGATCTCTATCGCTTCCTGTTGCGACCATATTTCCTACCAACTGACCTCATAGTACTCATAAAAAACATTCGTCCTTCTATGCTCCCCATCCTCATCCCATTGAGACTATGAACCTATGAAATATCCTCTGTCCCACTACCGAGGATACTCTCCATCACATCCAATGCCTCACCTGATGGTCTCGGGTGAACCTACCTTATCTTGTTGCATGTAATTGAGTATCCCTTGTTAGGAGGTATTTGTCTAATAAATATCTATGTCCCATGCAACTGGCTATCTTCCCCAATGTTGATTTATATAATGAAAGTATCGAGGAAGGATAACATAAATACCTGCAATTGTATGTAGGACTGGGAAGTATCATATCATTTGGTCAATTCCAAAGGCTTAACCAAAAAATCATCCACCGACATCCAAGGTGAATAGTCTTCTGGACTCCACACTAATATCATGCCATTGTGTACACTGGTAGGTGACTCCACATATTGATGGTCTCCCTGGAACCCACTATACGCCTCTGCATGCTCTTGTGGACTACCACTCATCAATGTATTCCCTTGTATACCTATGCAAGCTCCTGTATCCACCTACCTCATCATGTATCCTGAGTGTACTATTGGGTCAACATATACATGGATGTCAACTAATCCTGGAACCCAAATGGATGTGTCCTCATATCTTCCCCAAGCTCTGGAATCCACATCTGTATGTGTAGGACCAACTGTCTCTAATATCCTCATGAATGGTGGTCCCTGTGACACATGAACATCCTCAAGTGTCTCATGGTCACATCTCTCCATAATCATCAATGATCTTGGGTATCCCTCACGATCCTCCATCAACTGACACTCCTCTATCAAACCACCAACATCATCTAGCGATGTAGATAAAGTATATATCTGACTCTCTACTGAGATAGATGTAGTGGATATCTGACTAGCCTCCTCAAGGCACTCATCTAATATGGAATATGATTGTTGAATGGCTTTCTGTGTGCATATAAAGAATCCTTATTTTCTCACCAATTCACGAGTGAGTTGGTCCACCTCAGTCTCCTTCTCCTTTAGCACCGTATGATACATATCACCAACCTCTAGAAGGTAATATATATCCATAAGTAACTACTGGTAGTCCATCCTCATCACAATCACTCTCTCCCTCAGTGTCAGCAAGTCATCAATGGAAATCTCCCTATCCAAACTATCATGTGCCATCGTGGCCCTCCAATAATATTTCGCCACTAATTCGTGTGTATCATCAATGTGTCTAATGGATGCCATGATCATATCCTCTCCAACCCTCATCCATCCTGCCAAATGCCGTGACTCTTGAATACTGCCATGCTGAAGTGATACCTCATGACTCCCACTTCTAATTTCAACAGTGGAATCCTGATAAACACACACCTCAATAGATAAGGCACCACACTACCTACTGTCTTCTGTGCTACTGAATCCCCCTGTATGCCACTGTACATCATCATACATTGTTGCCTCAATCTTAATCACCATGTATCCTCCTGTGCACTCACCCTACTAATACCATCTGCACTCGGATCCCATACAAATGTGTCCATACATGTGATATGACCATCCTGACAAACAAGGAATGCATCCTTGTCATTGTAGGCCGGTCCCAGAAGTAAGTATCCCATTGACATATTGGCCTCCACAACCTGATCTATCAATGGACTCCCCAAAATATTTGACTCACTCTCCCCATACTGATAGGTATGTATATGGTCATCTGTCTCCAAGTCATGCCTCTCCTCTTGGGCCTGCAGATCCACATGCCCCTTGTGTTCGTTCACTACACAAGGATCCTCTACCACATCTGGAATTCCACTAATATCTTCATGTTTCGTGTCTATCATAGGTGACTGAAAAGGTGAGGAATGTTTCATGCTCAACTCCATAGGAGGCTCATTATCCCCCATTCATGACCTCATATCAACCTCCAAAGGTGTATCACCCAATCTTCGATCCTCCTCATGCCTAGGTGTTTAATCTACTGAATCCTCACAAGTATCACCACTATTGTGAAGTGTTGAGCCCTCAACACTATCTGATCGAGAAATTTAAGAACATGCGCTATCATCATGTCCATCCAATGCGCAGGAGTCACTAGCCTCATGGGACTTCTATAATGAGGAATCTAAGGCCAAATACTCATACACATTATGATCATCACTATCGTAGTGAATCTGTTGATACTAGATAGCATGTGGTGATGTATCCAATTTACTGACTACTTTGGCTTTGCTTTCCTCTGCATTTCTTCTCCAATAATTGACTTCTGCAATCTTCTTGGTCCATACGCAATATCATATTTACTCCACCTGAGCCCTGAATGTCTCAGTAAGATCTTGATATTCCATATCACAATATATAATATCCTCTGTAATAGCCATTTATCCTTCAAGTCATCAATGTTTTATCATAGGCTGGCACAAGAATTGGCTCTAATACCATTGTAATGTTCCCAAGTGGATTTTCTTGGAACATTTGAAGTTTTTGTGTTTTCTGGTTGTGGTATTTATCAAATAGTTTGTTGTATTTGTCTTCTTTGTTGCAATAGGATGGTTTTTTTAGAGTTTGCAACAAATAAATGATAGATATATAGAAAATGACATATACACAACAAGATGCAATAGAAGTAACATAAGAAATAGTCACAAATACCTCAGATCTGTATTTTATTTAAGTTTATAGCTGACCTTGATATAAGAGATGGATAGATCTGGAATAGAGATGGAAGAATAATGTGGAGTGGTTGAATATAGCTCCAAGATTTAGTAGCAAAGAGAGATATAGCCTTCTATAGGCCTCCATTAGCTGCATACAAAAGATCTACTAAACCAATAATGTTTCCTTCACACAAACTGGTGAAAACTGGGGAGAGTTGTGCCCTCCTTGGCTGGTGCACACACTAGAGGCTTGGATATAATTTTTTGGGACTCCCAAATTCTCAATATTGGATGCCACACTATAGATATGAAGTATATGAAATCGTGAGAAATGATTCTTTGTATTTAGGAACATATATGAACTCTCCCACTAGACATCTTCAATGGTAAATGCACCCTCCTTCAAGAAATTCACACAACTGGGAGAATGGATGAATATGGTATTAAAACCCTCAACACAATGATGAGAAAAGGCACCCTAGTTGTGGAAAATACTTCGGAAGTGAGATCTACTCCAAATCCAAGATCCACAAGCTCCCACAAACTTCTCTCTCATGCACAATGCGCCCTTGTTCTGCAGAGAAACTCCAATTCTGTACCTTGCTTCCAAAACTAAATTGAACTATAATAGAATGGGGAGGGAGGAATATTTCACCTCCTTGGCCAATCTTGGACCAGGAAAAAATGGATCTTTCACCTCCTTACTGATCGCTAGAGTTTATTCAATAAAAAACCTCAAAACCCCCAAGTACCATGGGATTTCTAGCTAAGAATCCAGACATCAAAACATCAATCAACATAATGAGAGAATAGAAGCCCCTATCTCTCTTTTATAACCCTTTTTACCTTTTCCTTCCAAGTGAATTTTAATTCACTTTTAATGTTTCTTAATAAAATCACATTATTAATTTAATTAACCATTTTCCTCTAAAAAGTGATTAATTTTCCAGTATGGCTTATTCGACCACTGGAAGTCACTTTTCATCATCTTATCCTTTAGAGATTTTCCTCCCAATTCCAATGAGATATTACACTAAGGTGTTCCTTCAAATATTATTCCCAAAATGAAATTCTTAGTTAATTTAATTAAAATATGCTTAATAATAATCTCATTTTACGGAAATCATCGGAATGCAAAGGAACCAAAGACAAGTTGTGAGGAAATGATCCATATGATGAATAAAGGTAATAAACTAAGTTGGGCCCCACAAAAATCCTCTAAACCCTCTGATCTCTCTGATGTCACAGTCTCACCCCTCTGACCTGGCTGACTCCAACCTCCTAAAGAAAATCTCACTGCATAATAAGGGAATCCAAAAATGGGGGCATTACAACCACTAGGTTAAATTTTTTTAGTGCAACTGAAGTGGTGCGATGTGTTACTATTAACGTACCGGTGCTACCACAATATTGGAACACTGATGTTTTTTTTTCAGCAATGCGTTGTAAAGGATAGAGCATTGAGAATGGGGCATCCAATGAGATGCCCTGATATAGAAAGTTAGTCAATAGTTGTCCTGGTGTAGTTCTGTAAACAACACTGGTCCATTTGGTTAAAATGGTCACACACTACGTTAAATTTAATATATCATTAAGTTAGCAGTGTGGTTAATTAAGTGAAATGTATCGGTGTGGGTCAAAGCCAATTACATGCCGGTTGTGGGGCATTTCAAAGGACACACAGCTTTGTTCTTAAAATTGATCGTGGTTTTCTTGCTTGAATGACACCGGCGTGTACCATTTATATTATATGCACCAGGGGCATTTCCTACTATGAATTTATCATAGGACACACCGCTTCGGGGTGAGCCAAAACATTTAGGCACACCGCTCAAAATTTGAAAAAAAATGAAAAAAATGCGAAATTTCAAGCTAAATTCAAATTTTGATTGCATGAAAATGAAAATAGGATGGTAATAAACAATTTACCTAGCCCCTTATGTCTTGAGGAGGCATGGTTTCACTGTTGAGAGGAAATTTTTTTTTGTAGTAATTTCCAAAATTTGGAAATGTGTGGAATCTACCAATGGAGCTATCCAAGTCGTTGTAGATCATTGGAAACATGGAATCTTTGGAAGGAGGGTGGGCACTAGTTATTTCTTGAGAGTTTGTAAGCATGGGATTCACTGTAACAATGAAAATTGGTTTGGTAATTTTTTTTATCTATCCTATCGCGGTGCACTTGATGACAGAGGTGTGCACCGGTGCGTAATGTTCAATGGCATCAATATCCTTTATTTAGTGCATGTTATTTTTATTATAACATTTGACGGTGATTTTGAACATTTAAGCACCGATGTTTTATTGTTTATGTGCACACCGATGCATATGTACCTTAAAGGTGAATAAAACCTCTGGCCGCTCACCTCCACTAACAACCTTCGCTATAAAAATAGAAGGGATAAATTTTCTAGGGAGATTCCATAAAAAACTCCGTAACAAGGTGTTCTCCTTATAGTGTTGATTTTGGAGATTCACCGTCATTTATTTTACAAACCAAAGATAATGTTAATATATTTAAAATTATTAACAAAATATCTAAAAGTATAACTATACCACCAAATCTCCTAAATCGACCTTTGAACACTAGTGACATTCCACATAGTTCCAATCACATGCTCATAAACTACAATCATGTCATATGTCGTCAGGAAATAGTTTTAATTACTCTTGATCACCATCCCAATCTTTCCCAAACACCCCCACAACTTGATCAGCTGGAATTTTAGGTCATTATTGTGCACTCCATAAAAAGTGAACACAAGAGTAACAATAGTTTCATCCATATCACTGACTTTGGAAGGGGACGCCAGATACACAACATGATTACAAGAAACATATTGAGGAAACACAATGCATCAATTACCTAGGCAATGTCCAATGGGGTTGCAATGGATCATCTTGTAGATCTATGGTCAGATCAAGCTCGCAAAATGAGATGGAGATATTTCCCAAGATGTGGATTCTGATATGCCAAAACATCAGTAAACATTGGCATCTAAATATGATCCACACACCATTCCTCCATATATGCTTAACAAATATCTCGTATCATCCCAACAACAACAATGTCCAACTCTGTCATGCTCACTATGGTATGAACATTACCCGGAGTGAGGTATCATGGAAATATCTTGACTAGCAATAGTTCCAAATCACACATACTTTCCTCCCATAGTTCCTCCAAAATGGTTCTCACTAATGATCACAGGAGGGAGGCTGCACACTCCAGGTATCGATTTTTTCACAAATTGATTGTAAATCTATTGTAAGATGAAATAGATTCAACAAGAAATAAACTAAACATGTTCCAAAGAACCAAATCTACATTGAGCACACCAAGTGGGAAGCACAACAAAGTCTTATTTTAATTATTCACACAGAAAAACTCACACTAGAAATCACTCACAAAACAACTAATATGATCTCACCTCCTACACTAATCCTACATATTTACATAGGATTAAAAATCATGACACTCGCATGCTCCTCGACCATCCCATGAGGGATTCAAGCCCAATATCAACTTGATACCATGAAAGGAAAATGGAGAGTAAACATATTTTATTTCACACACACAAAATGTTCTAAGTATTTATTAATCGTGAATTTTACATATATAAATACATCACGCTTTGGTTTAATATAGAAAAGATATCTTAACCATATTAACAAACTAATTGAGAGAATATATCAACTATACACTAAACTAAGAGCTATCTAATTGGAGAAGATCTCTCACATCCAACTATATCTAACAACCTAAAAGAAAAAAGCTCACGTGGAGAACACGTTATCTACCTCACAATGATCTATACATAATGAATAATAATTATATGATATGATGGATAATCCCACATTAATTAAAAAGAAAAATAGGAGCTATTCCAACATATACTTAATGAATCCGAATCAATTTGGCCACTCTGTTTGACTGATAAATTTGTGGATGAATAAGTTACCATTTCATTTTTCTTGCAAGATTGACTACAATGTTGCACATCTGATGTAATATCCCCAAGTGTGCTAGGCTAGGATATTAGTGTTAGGCTTCCCAAGTGGGTGTATTTGGTTGTGGGATTTTGTCAAACAATTAATATTTCATATGTTTTTATGCCATAAGCTGATTGAAAAATTTCTACAAACATTTTCCATACACTCTACTTATAGACTTTCCTCAAACACATTGCATGCATTCCAAGTACACATGAAATTGAAGAGACAACATGGGAATTTTATTATGATTGAAGATCTGAACACAACAATGAAAAATATCTAATGGATGCTATGGCAACTGCAATACATCAATGAAAACACACAATAATCCTAACCTCCAAAACCTCTCCAAGATGATGCCAAAACACAAGATGAAGCCCAAGTGAAGATCCTAGATGGATTTTCCTCCTTGTCTAGCTAGGGTGGATATTGCACCATTGAAACCAAACTACAATGGAAGGGTTTATGCCAAAACCCAATGGAAACATTCACTCACAAGAGCACTCCAACAAGAGATTAATCCAAAACAGAATGAGCAAGTGAAGTGCTTCCCTTCTTTTATAATCCTTTGACGAATCTTCTAGAGATATCCTCTTTGAATTAATAAATCATGACCCTTATTCTCCTTTTACTTTTCACTTAAAGATTAAAAGTCACTTTTATTAATGTTTAAGTAACAATTAATCTGAAAGTTACTTTATTACCTTTTTACTTAATTTCATTTTATAAATATAACATCTCCAAGCTAGGTGACATCAAATAAACCCCCCGACTCCCTTTTTCTTCATTGACAAGCCTCAAAATCCATATCCAATTGAAGAATAGGGGGACCCAAAAATGGGGACATTACAGTCCTCCCTTCCCAAAGATTGCTTGTCCTCAAGAAATTCCACGATCCATCACAACCTGACGCTCCATCGAATGAACCAGACTGAAACTGAAAATGATACTAGGGTCCCAAACCCACTTGGAATATGTGAAGAATAATCTGCTCAATGGGTGGTCTGAAAACATACTGAAATAAGAGGCCACTGGATACTGTCGATAAGTAGAACAATACGATACTACAACAACTCGATCAACCCCTCAAATAAATTCTCTACTAGGAAACCAATCTCATGAAAGGAAAAGTTGGTTCTCACCTTTGTGTCTGTTGGAACAAATATTGAAATTTTGGCTTTTGGTAGCTTAGGAGGAAAAAATTTATAGTGTTTAGCTACCGAAAGTGCAGACTTTTGGTAGCTTAAATCCTGAGTTTCATATGCCATTAGTTGCCAAAAGTGTATCGGTCGAGACCAAGCATTCAAGCACCATGCATCAAGCCACATGGAGGAAGAGCTCATGAGTAGGCGTGAAAGGAATGCAATAAATGGCATAAAATAACTATAATAGGGTTTAACATAAATGCCACGTCACCATTTTGGGGTTTCAGCCATCAGAGGTTTGGCCGACGTAAAGATTTTAACCACTRCTCTGTTTCCTGAAACCCGAAATCGGGGTTTCGGGACTTTCGGTGGATTACGACGCTCCGAAATCGCACTGTTAGCCACTGAAAGCCAGGACTTTYGACAGCTAAGACACCCTTGTTTTCGGCCTATTAGCCATCGAAAACGCAGATTTTTTCCAGTGACTAAACTGCCTTAGCAAAAGTCAGTTTTATCAGTCGTGGAGAGGTCGTTTTTCCTGCTCAAATGGTCGATTGAAATCTACATATCCTAAGATTTCCATTGGTGCATTCATATTTTCATTTTGATCTTGGGAAGTCAGTCAAAAGTCCCTTGCAAGATGAGGTTCATTTTCAGAAATGTGGCGTTTTTTACTGTGCCGAGTCATCATTTTCAAATGATGATTCTGAGTGAATGGAATATAATTTTGAGAAACGGTTGGAGGTTTTTGTGCATAACACATCATATATAAATAAAATCTGTCAGTTTTCCTATAGGTGTCACACATTGGGAGAATCGAATCCATCTCCGAGCCCTAATTTTCAGATCTCATATTTTCCTGTTTTGATAGATGTTTGTAAAATGCAGATTTGGGGAAAATGGAAATGGATCTTAGGGAATTGAGAGACATTTTCTCTCAGAACAAAAATATACACAAAATCCTCTTTCAGTTTATACACAACTGTCACAATTCTAGAGATACAGAACCATAACCACAACCACAATTTTCAGCAATTTGGTCCGTTTTCTAATGGCAGAAAGTTTCCGAAATTGATGGTAACTATTGTTGTCTTTTGGGAGGATTTCGACCTCAATACCTACATGAGATACCTATTCATTTCGAGATGGATTTCTTTGTAATTCGAATCGTTTTTCAGTTATTCAAAGGGGGGCAAAAGACTTATATTATTGTATCTTCTCAAAGAAGAAAAGGGGGGGGGGGTGAAGACACACAGGAGTAGTACTCCTGGGATGTAGCTTTCATTTTCAATTTAATAAAAGATTGTAGAAGCATGTTTTATCCATATCAGAAATTCTTGTGATGTTGCTTGCAGAGTTTGTCCATTTTCTTAGTTTCAATATCACTCCATCTTTCTTTTCTTCTTGATTTGTAACTATTTTGTAATAGAATTCATCCTCTGTTAGATGCTCTGTTGCAGACTGGTTATAGGTTGTTTCTTGCAGAGATCAAGGTTCATAATTCATACTATGCTAGATGCTTTGTCCCAACCATATTTTTCCACTGATTTATGCTTGGAATTCACTCATCGCTAAGTGCTCCTTGTGTATTGATATGTTTTCTCTTTATTCTTCTGCCATACTTTTATAAATCCTTCTTTTTGTAATCAGCTTCTACCTCGCCTCTGTTCCATGGATTTCCATTGCCGAAACACTCTTATTATTTCCTTGATTATTTGACTCCATACCCAATGGACTACCTCCCGGTCCAACCCATCAGCCCTAAAAACGTCAAAATTGTTTGCAACCCACAGATATGCCCGTTGTTAAGCTTATTGGATCTCCTATCGTAACATATATTCGAGAGATCCCTCTCGGGTTGGAAGGGGAAGCTTCTAATCAAAAGTGGTTTGTGGTTATCTTGAAATTTACTTGCACGCAACCCAAAACAAGTTCTGAATGATAACTTATTTTTTCATTTAAAATGTGCTAAGGCGTGGCTCAATTACAACCTAGAGTCGACTCTTGCGACAACATTTTCTGGCACCGTTGCCGGGGACAGAGGACGAAGTTATCTTCCCTGGGATACGACAAAGTTCAGATCTATCTCTTGATGGTGAACAAGGGATAGGCATTCAATTGGCTGTGATCATTCACCTGGCGACTCCTTGGTTCGTAGACTCTACATGATTTTTCTGGCGACTCCACTGGTCTCAAATGTCAAATTCATTCATTGCTTGAATTGCTGCAAGGTTTTCTCCTCTGGACTTTACAAATGTTTATGGCTTTCCAAACACTGTTCCAGACATTAAAATTTGGGAATATGTCCTTCCTAAATTTGGAGAATATGAGGACGACAATCCCGCTCAACACTTGTTTGAATTCCACAAGCTCATGGAGGAATTAAATGTACATCATGAAGATGTCCTCATGAAATTGTTTATGTTTTCATTGGAAAAAGATGATAGACTCTGGTATAAATATTTACCCCATTCCAGTATTCCTTCATTGAAATATTTTCACATACTTTTTCATCAACATTGTAAAAGAATCTATTCAACTAAAATACTTTTTGAAGATTGTTGTAATATAGAATTCATAAGACAAAACTATCAAACAAATCCTCTTGAAGAGGAGGAAGAAATATCAGAAATTTCTCAAGTTGATGAAGATGATCAGTATGAGGAAGAGTTGGCTCATAAAGAAGCTGGATCTTGTGAACATACTCAAGAAGAAAATATTCATCATCATGATAAACCCGCAGAAGAAGAGATAGACCTGCTCCTGAACAACTATGTTACAGCCCCTACTCACACAGATTTGCAACTTTCACACAGTCCCGGATATGAGTGTCAAACTTCTTCCATTTCTGAAGATGTAAATCTATTTTTAAATGATGACAGTCCTTTATTTGATGGAACTTTACAGGAAGTTAGTGAACCTATTTATGATGATTTCCTACCAGGAGATCAGATTTTAGACTCTGTTTTGTTTCATGAAAAAGATATGGTTTCCATGTTTAATGATCTCGAAGAAAGTTTGCTATTCAAGAATGCTTTAGACTGTGATTTGCAGAAGTATGATAATGAAATAAACAGTATGCCAGAGATAGTAACATAGTTTCCTTGGCTTGAGAGATCCACAGTTGATGTCCCGAGTTTTTGTCTGACTGATGACCCTCTTGAGTTATCTGCTGAACCTAAATATGATGAGAAGGGATTGTACCTCACATACTTATCACTTTCTTTACTTATTCCCCTTTCATCTCCTCATCTTTTGGGTTTTCGGGCATATTGAACCAAGAAGGGATTGTACCTCATTTCATGGGAAGAAGGGGATAAAGGCCCAGAATAATATTACAGATGATATAAAATAATAAGAAACTAATGCTGAAAAGAAAGTGAACTCAACAAATAAGGACCATCAAAATCTAGTCCAACTTGAGATCTACTTACTCAGTGTCTGCTCTGGTCCCAAATTTCAAATGCCAGATCTTGAAAACCTTATAAAGGGAACTATAAAATTACAAATAAATGAAAGCGAGAATTAGAAATATGGATAAGAAGGGGTCTAGGAAAAATAACACCTAAATAGTTGGTAACTCAAGAGAAAGCACGCTCTCTACAGAGGAACCCATAAATGAGACAATATGAGCCCTTATATGTCAAGAAACCCCATGCTCAAAAGTCACACCCCCATCCACCTCATACTCCTTACATGACTTAGAGAGAGTCCTCTTTGGAAACACCACTTAACTTGGGGAATGATCTACCCAACAGGTCACCATGACAAGCCTCCCATACTTAAATTTGGCAAGTTGTATAAGGTCTTTGAGCATTTGTTTATTTTGAAAAGGGGGGATATGATGAACATGTTTAGGTGGTTCTTTTAATAGACATGGATTACTTGGAATGATACTTGTGACTTATGGACCCTTGGAGGGAGAATATGTTTGTTTTTGTAGGGCCTTTCCAGGTGAAATTATTTTCCTGAAGGCACAAGTTTACTTGGACCTTCAGAGGGGCATGAATCCAACAGGTTGATGATGTGCTCCTCCCACTGGACACTTGGGAGGATGAATGTTTCCTTTGGAGGAACTTGGAAACCATGACATGATTACATTGTATCCCCTTGCACCTTAACGTTGGCCTTGGAATGCCTTAAAAACCATCTTCTATTCCCTAGATGTCACATGGAAGCTAGGGTTTTTGATGGGGTTCTCATGGCGTATGGTGATTTGACATGGTTTGATGGACAAAGAGACACTTAGCATGCAATTGATACAGATTTATGAGTGGAATGAAATGAATAAAAAATTGAATACAATAACATATAGATACAAATAACAACAACATATATCAAGTGTACAATAATTTCTAATGAATAAAGAAAATAGGCTGAAATTGTAAAACTGCAGAACTAAAAACAACTTGCTTGAATGGTGGTACCTATCTCTCAGAAGAGATGTTGCTGCTACACACATTTTTCTGAGAAGAATGATTACAATGAGGCTCTAGAGGCCTTTTTATCATTACTCATGAATTCCAAAACCCTAGACATCCAAAAACCTAACCCTAGGAGATGAAACACCAAAATTTATGTGGGCCTCGATGGGTAAGTTGGTACCTCAACTTCCCGTGGTCGTAAATTTTGCATACGAACTCCATTTTAGGTGTGTGATAGCCCGTTGTAAATGTAATTTTTATAGATACACATTATTCCATTAAAATATGACTTTGTCTACAGTTTTATTGTGGCAATCCAAAAAAACAATGTTTAGGGCCCCAAAACGGCCCCGAAAGTACACAAAAATGTACTGACATGAAAACTTCCAAAATAAGCCAGTTGGAATGGGTGGGAGGCCACCAATATCAACCTAGATGATGTGTAGGACTTCAGGATAGCCCCAAAAGTGTAGAACCCATAATTACAAAGAAATGTCATCATTACAGAGAAACACACTGAACTAAAAACTGTCAAGATGAGTGAGTTGGAATAGGTGGGTGGCCACCAATATCCACTTGGATCAGTCCTCTCTCTTAGGAAGAAATAGTCTCCATTATGTTGAGTTCCTCCATCAGGTGAGGAAATTTCTGTTGAATTTGGCCTTAGGTGAGCCACTTGCCTTGGTGCAGAAGCTACTCTGCCTTGACAACCCGATAAAGATGGATCCTCTGCTGGTGAGTGCCCTTGAATTGTGTGTCCATTATCTAATCAGTGGATGCATATTCCATGCAGTCATGGTTGAGATCTATTGGTTTCAATTGTTCTGCAATCTTCGAGGTGTCTAATAATGGTGGAAAATATGGCCGAAGGAGATCCACATTGAAAAATGGGTGCAATCCAAGGAAGGGGGGAGTGTTGAGCTCAAAAGAATTGTCACCCACAACCTTGGTGATAGTGTAAGGATCATAGCGAAGTAGACAAAACTTCCAATGGGGCCCTGTAAGGCACTATTTCTGCAAATGTAACCAGACCTTGTCTCCCACCTGAAACTTGTGTGATACCCAGTGTTGATCATGGCGTTGCTTGTACTTAGCATTGGCTTTCTGCAAAATCTCATGGAGCTATTGGAGGATGTGCTGAATCTGCTCAATGAATCTGGTGGATTTGTCGGCCTCAGACTGAACATGGGAATATTCTACTCGTGTGCTTGTAAGAGTAGTGAAACATCAATGGAACCCAAGGGTTGGAATCTCAACCCCACTTGAAATGGGTTATGGCCGGTGGAGCTATGGAGAGCCATGTTGTAGCTATGATGAACTTAGGGAAGAATCTCATCCCATGTACGCAGATGATTAGAGTTATACATGCATAGGATGTGCACAATCATCAGATTAATGTAAATAGGGCTGACGAGTGACTGTGGAAGTACTAATTGTAGACCCCCTTGCTTGGTATAGAGAAATTCATTTTCTAAGTTCTTATGGGAGGAGGAGAGTAACCTTCATCCTTGAATGTCACTAAGCAAGAAGGAGTCTCTCTTAGAGCATCATGGTATAGCTAGGGGGTGGCCAGTGGTAAATCTGTTCAGGAGTGGTTGTGCTTTTGGTTGGGTGGAAACATGCACCCCTTTCAACAGTCACATCACGATTCTGGCCTCTGATAA
>SNQJ01S0086990.1:16402-30554 GCA_010110895.2 Picea sitchensis | reverse complement strand
GGTTATAGGTTGTTTCTTGCAGAGATCAAGGTTCATAATTCATACTATGCTAGATGCTTTGTCCCAACCATATTTTTCCACTGATTTATGCTTGGAATTCACTCATCGCTAAGTGCTCCTTGTGTATTGATATGTTTTCTCTTTATTCTTCTGCCATACTTTTATAAATCCTTCTTTTTGTAATCAGCTTCTACCTCGCCTCTGTTCCATGGATTTCCATTGCCGAAACACTCTTATTATTTCCTTGATTATTTGACTCCATACCCAATGGACTACCTCCCGGTCCAACCCATCAGCCCTAAAAACGTCAAAATTGTTTGCAACCCACAGATATGCCCGTTGTTAAGCTTATTGGATCTCCTATCGTAACATATATTCGAGAGATCCCTCTCGGGTTGGAAGGGGAAGCTTCTAATCAAAAGTGGTTTGTGGTTATCTTGAAATTTACTTGCACGCAACCCAAAACAAGTTCTGAATGATAACTTATTTTTTCATTTAAAATGTGCTAAGGCGTGGCTCAATTACAACCTAGAGTCGACTCTTGCGACAACATTTTCTGGCACCGTTGCCGGGGACAGAGGACGAAGTTATCTTCCCTGGGATACGACAAAGTTCAGATCTATCTCTTGATGGTGAACAAGGGATAGGCATTCAATTGGCTGTGATCATTCACCTGGCGACTCCTTGGTTCGTAGACTCTACATGATTTTTCTGGCGACTCCACTGGTCTCAAATGTCAAATTCATTCATTGCTTGAATTGCTGCAAGGTTTTCTCCTCTGGACTTTACAAATGTTTATGGCTTTCCAAACACTGTTCCAGACATTAAAATTTGGGAATATGTCCTTCCTAAATTTGGAGAATATGAGGACGACAATCCCGCTCAACACTTGTTTGAATTCCACAAGCTCATGGAGGAATTAAATGTACATCATGAAGATGTCCTCATGAAATTGTTTATGTTTTCATTGGAAAAAGATGATAGACTCTGGTATAAATATTTACCCCATTCCAGTATTCCTTCATTGAAATATTTTCACATACTTTTTCATCAACATTGTAAAAGAATCTATTCAACTAAAATACTTTTTGAAGATTGTTGTAATATAGAATTCATAAGACAAAACTATCAAACAAATCCTCTTGAAGAGGAGGAAGAAATATCAGAAATTTCTCAAGTTGATGAAGATGATCAGTATGAGGAAGAGTTGGCTCATAAAGAAGCTGGATCTTGTGAACATACTCAAGAAGAAAATATTCATCATCATGATAAACCCGCAGAAGAAGAGATAGACCTGCTCCTGAACAACTATGTTACAGCCCCTACTCACACAGATTTGCAACTTTCACACAGTCCCGGATATGAGTGTCAAACTTCTTCCATTTCTGAAGATGTAAATCTATTTTTAAATGATGACAGTCCTTTATTTGATGGAACTTTACAGGAAGTTAGTGAACCTATTTATGATGATTTCCTACCAGGAGATCAGATTTTAGACTCTGTTTTGTTTCATGAAAAAGATATGGTTTCCATGTTTAATGATCTCGAAGAAAGTTTGCTATTCAAGAATGCTTTAGACTGTGATTTGCAGAAGTATGATAATGAAATAAACAGTATGCCAGAGATAGTAACATAGTTTCCTTGGCTTGAGAGATCCACAGTTGATGTCCCGAGTTTTTGTCTGACTGATGACCCTCTTGAGTTATCTGCTGAACCTAAATATGATGAGAAGGGATTGTACCTCACATACTTATCACTTTCTTTACTTATTCCCCTTTCATCTCCTCATCTTTTGGGTTTTCGGGCATATTGAACCAAGAAGGGATTGTACCTCATTTCATGGGAAGAAGGGGATAAAGGCCCAGAATAATATTACAGATGATATAAAATAATAAGAAACTAATGCTGAAAAGAAAGTGAACTCAACAAATAAGGACCATCAAAATCTAGTCCAACTTGAGATCTACTTACTCAGTGTCTGCTCTGGTCCCAAATTTCAAATGCCAGATCTTGAAAACCTTATAAAGGGAACTATAAAATTACAAATAAATGAAAGCGAGAATTAGAAATATGGATAAGAAGGGGTCTAGGAAAAATAACACCTAAATAGTTGGTAACTCAAGAGAAAGCACGCTCTCTACAGAGGAACCCATAAATGAGACAATATGAGCCCTTATATGTCAAGAAACCCCATGCTCAAAAGTCACACCCCCATCCACCTCATACTCCTTACATGACTTAGAGAGAGTCCTCTTTGGAAACACCACTTAACTTGGGGAATGATCTACCCAACAGGTCACCATGACAAGCCTCCCATACTTAAATTTGGCAAGTTGTATAAGGTCTTTGAGCATTTGTTTATTTTGAAAAGGGGGGATATGATGAACATGTTTAGGTGGTTCTTTTAATAGACATGGATTACTTGGAATGATACTTGTGACTTATGGACCCTTGGAGGGAGAATATGTTTGTTTTTGTAGGGCCTTTCCAGGTGAAATTATTTTCCTGAAGGCACAAGTTTACTTGGACCTTCAGAGGGGCATGAATCCAACAGGTTGATGATGTGCTCCTCCCACTGGACACTTGGGAGGATGAATGTTTCCTTTGGAGGAACTTGGAAACCATGACATGATTACATTGTATCCCCTTGCACCTTAACGTTGGCCTTGGAATGCCTTAAAAACCATCTTCTATTCCCTAGATGTCACATGGAAGCTAGGGTTTTTGATGGGGTTCTCATGGCGTATGGTGATTTGACATGGTTTGATGGACAAAGAGACACTTAGCATGCAATTGATACAGATTTATGAGTGGAATGAAATGAATAAAAAATTGAATACAATAACATATAGATACAAATAACAACAACATATATCAAGTGTACAATAATTTCTAATGAATAAAGAAAATAGGCTGAAATTGTAAAACTGCAGAACTAAAAACAACTTGCTTGAATGGTGGTACCTATCTCTCAGAAGAGATGTTGCTGCTACACACATTTTTCTGAGAAGAATGATTACAATGAGGCTCTAGAGGCCTTTTTATCATTACTCATGAATTCCAAAACCCTAGACATCCAAAAACCTAACCCTAGGAGATGAAACACCAAAATTTATGTGGGCCTCGATGGGTAAGTTGGTACCTCAACTTCCCGTGGTCGTAAATTTTGCATACGAACTCCATTTTAGGTGTGTGATAGCCCGTTGTAAATGTAATTTTTATAGATACACATTATTCCATTAAAATATGACTTTGTCTACAGTTTTATTGTGGCAATCCAAAAAAACAATGTTTAGGGCCCCAAAACGGCCCCGAAAGTACACAAAAATGTACTGACATGAAAACTTCCAAAATAAGCCAGTTGGAATGGGTGGGAGGCCACCAATATCAACCTAGATGATGTGTAGGACTTCAGGATAGCCCCAAAAGTGTAGAACCCATAATTACAAAGAAATGTCATCATTACAGAGAAACACACTGAACTAAAAACTGTCAAGATGAGTGAGTTGGAATAGGTGGGTGGCCACCAATATCCACTTGGATCAGTCCTCTCTCTTAGGAAGAAATAGTCTCCATTATGTTGAGTTCCTCCATCAGGTGAGGAAATTTCTGTTGAATTTGGCCTTAGGTGAGCCACTTGCCTTGGTGCAGAAGCTACTCTGCCTTGACAACCCGATAAAGATGGATCCTCTGCTGGTGAGTGCCCTTGAATTGTGTGTCCATTATCTAATCAGTGGATGCATATTCCATGCAGTCATGGTTGAGATCTATTGGTTTCAATTGTTCTGCAATCTTCGAGGTGTCTAATAATGGTGGAAAATATGGCCGAAGGAGATCCACATTGAAAAATGGGTGCAATCCAAGGAAGGGGGGAGTGTTGAGCTCAAAAGAATTGTCACCCACAACCTTGGTGATAGTGTAAGGATCATAGCGAAGTAGACAAAACTTCCAATGGGGCCCTGTAAGGCACTATTTCTGCAAATGTAACCAGACCTTGTCTCCCACCTGAAACTTGTGTGATACCCAGTGTTGATCATGGCGTTGCTTGTACTTAGCATTGGCTTTCTGCAAAATCTCATGGAGCTATTGGAGGATGTGCTGAATCTGCTCAATGAATCTGGTGGATTTGTCGGCCTCAGACTGAACATGGGAATATTCTACTCGTGTGCTTGTAAGAGTAGTGAAACATCAATGGAACCCAAGGGTTGGAATCTCAACCCCACTTGAAATGGGTTATGGCCGGTGGAGCTATGGAGAGCCATGTTGTAGCTATGATGAACTTAGGGAAGAATCTCATCCCATGTACGCAGATGATTAGAGTTATACATGCATAGGATGTGCACAATCATCAGATTAATGTAAATAGGGCTGACGAGTGACTGTGGAAGTACTAATTGTAGACCCCCTTGCTTGGTATAGAGAAATTCATTTTCTAAGTTCTTATGGGAGGAGGAGAGTAACCTTCATCCTTGAATGTCACTAAGCAAGAAGGAGTCTCTCTTAGAGCATCATGGTATAGCTAGGGGGTGGCCAGTGGTAAATCTGTTCAGGAGTGGTTGTGCTTTTGGTTGGGTGGAAACATGCACCCCTTTCAACAGTCACATCACGATTCTGGCCTCTGATAATTATTTTCATACTCTATGTATTGGAATGGAAATGATGATTGAATAAAAATGTTTATGACTAAATTCTGGATTGAATGATTAATGTATAAATGCTCTTTGTTTTCCTGTGAACCCATGCTTTTGAATGGTCTTCTATTTTCCTCAAATTAGCAGCTAGAGAGTTGTGGGTTGTGAGTCTGCAAGAGAGTCAGGGTAGAGTTAACTGGAATACCTAAGTCCTACCGACCTCTTGAATTTACCTTCGCAGGTCACTAAGTTCAAACTCCGTGGAAGGAGGGAACCTCCTTCAAACCCTTCACCTGTGTGACCAAGGGCTCATGTCCATGGCCTTACCAAATTCATGGCTAAGAGTTAAGAATGTAGTCCACGAGAATTATACGAGGACCCACATGACCAAGGTCTAGGAACCCTGCGCTAGGATTGAAAGGAGCTAAGCCTTTCTGGCTTTGTAACTCCAGGAGTTTGGAGCTCCAGGGTGTTATGACCCTTCCACTTTCAAACCGGTTGAAGGAAAATTGTTGCTACAAATAACCACACAGTCGAACAACATGTGGAAATGTCCCTAACCGTGACAGATGAAACTATCCCACCGTTAAACCATGACCAACTTACCAGTCGCAATGTAACATGAGCTGCAGATTTGAGGGTAAGCGGGAGTCTCCCTGGCTGTTGGATCTACGACAAGGTCATTCCAACTTTGACTACTTCAGGAGAATAGAGGTATCATAGCACCAAATTCTCCGAATGTTGAAGTTGCGAATTAATGTGAGCCATGAATCTCGGAGTCCTTCGAGAACCCCTCTTAACCATTCGATCGACCAGTAGAGGGACTCACGTACAACGCTTCGGTGAAGTCCTACTTCGAGAGAGAGAAGCTGCCATAATACTAAAACTCTCAAATATCATACATGTGAATTTACGCGAATCGTAGATCTAGGGGTGCTTCGAGATCCTTCCTAGCCGTTAGATCCATGTTGCGGTTAACCCAACGTTGAACACTCTGGGAGAAAGGGGGTGGTAAGCGAGAAAAATCTTTGAATGCCGAATTCGCAAAGTGATTAGAGTCATAGATCTGAGTATGCTCCCATGAACGTTAGATCTAGACCATGGTCAACCCGACGTTGACCACTCCGAGAGAAAGGAGGAAGTCACAAAACAAATTACTCAAACACTGAAATTATGAAGTAACAAAGACCATAGATCAATGGGTCTATGTGGACACATCTTGACTGTGATATCTAAGGGAGATCTAAGGCTATCGGTCTAGAGTGACGTGGCACACTAACATCACCCAGGGTGACATTGACCCACGATTGAAGTGCCACGTGGCACCTTGATTCAAACGTCTCGCAGAACCTATGTGCCCATTAGAATGTGACATGTGTCACCCAATGACGGGGCCACGTGTCATCCCTGCCTTGTCATGTTTCACCACCGTGGCAAACATTCGCTTGGCTTAATGGAAGGTGGAGTACTCGATACCTACCTATCCTTGCCTATACATTTAATGCACCACCATGTGAAAGGGTGGACCCCTTGAGAGTCTGGGACTTTGAGAATCTAGAGGTTTGGGGTGTAGTTTCATAGATGAGCTGAAAGGCCCGAAGGTTGGAGCCACATGGTGAGATTTCAAGCTCCTTCGGGGGTTTAGGATTTCGGGACTCCAAAGGATTTACGTGTAGAAAGGAAAAGGGGTGTGCAACACCGAACGCCAAACTTCCCCTTTAGATTATGCATTAAACGAGGATCATTACCCACCATTGGATTGGAAGGTGGGTGGAATTCCACCATGGATGTAGGAACTTGAGGATGGTACAAATGAGATGGACCCACATGGGTGCCACATGGCCCTTGACTAATAACACCTGAAGATCTTTGGGAGGACAAAACTTGCAATCCAGAGCTCAGATTTGAGCCTAGTAGTAGTCGTTAGAAATCTACGGTTGAGTAGAAGAGGATGGAGAACTCAAAAAGAGGATTTGAGATGATTAAAGTAAGAAACAATTTGATGCCCCATCCCTAAAAAGGGTACTTAGGGGTTGGGTGTGTTACAAATTGGCATCAGAGAAGGAAATTAGTCAAATTTGTAAACTTTTCCATGGGCCACAGTAATTTCATGCTTCCTCCATACATATCCTGATTCTCTCCATCCGACCAATCTATTCTTTGATTTGGTCAATTCTTGAAATCTCACTGCAGTTCTGGCTAGAACCCTATCCGCCACCGTGGTTGCACGTCATTTGCTATGCTACCACAAATTCCATGCTTCCTTGTGGTATTCCACCATGTACCTACCCCCATGTAAGTACACATCACCTATGTCACATCATCTGATATGTGACTCTATGTCATGTTGACATCATCGTATAGAAAAGTTCCCAAATTTTCCAATTTTGTCAAAATTTCCATTTTTTCTAAAGAAAACACCCAATTCACAATTCTTTCTTCAACCTCCATTGAAGCTTTGTGATTAGGATCAATATGACCAATTTCGGTCCCGTAAACATCACTTCAACCTCTACACTCGAAATTTGACCCTCCCACGTCAACTTTCTCCATAACTTCACTACAAACAATTGGGGCTTTTGCTCAATTTCGCCCAATTTCACCATGGGCACGCTACAACTCTATAATTCAGCCAATTATAGGCCCCAAAAATGCCCAAATAAACCTTTGTGGCATATGATTATACCTGTGCTTGGCCGGTTAACAATTTTGGGCATGGATTTTCCTCAATTCCATTCAAGAATAAGGGACTCTTGACAATTCTTCCATGACTTCCTTTGTAACTTTGAAATTCGTCCATCTACAGGCCCAAATTTTTTCATATTGCAATTAAAATTTGGGGATTTCTAATCCTTGGCTAAATTTCCTCCATTTACTCGTGAAATTTCCCCCAATTCCACTGCAGTAGTTTCATCAAACATATCAAAGACATTTTTTGAAAATTAAATTTCTACAATTTCTATATTCAGTGTTTTGCTAACTGGCCCATGTAGGATTAGTATTGAACCTGTGGCTCTCATACCACATTGCAACATACCCAACCACCTACCTGAGTCCTATTACCTCTACTCTTTTTTCTCTGATACCACTCTGTAGCATTCCCAACTCTAGGTTGGGCCATGCCATAATAAAATTTATGTCTTTGATACCATTTAGTTAATAACATGCTCTGCTTATGCAACAATTATGCAATGCAACAACATATAATTCATGCATAAACAAGTATAATAAAAAATACATATTCATACAGTAATAACATGAAAACACAGATAAAAATAACACTCATATTTTTAATAAGTCACCAACTGCATGTAGAATTCAAATGTTCCTCCCAGCCATAGACTCTGTTGCTCATAAACTCTCAACAATAGGTTACCCCCGAGATGAGGCTAGAAAATCCACTAGGGAAGGCTTCTTAAGACATAATAAGGTCTATCCATCATGATAAATCTCAAGTTAAGTTTCCAACTATTTCAACTAGCCTACAACCTATCATTTCCCACAACCTATTCCACCCAAGAAGTGTACCCCTTCTCTGCTCAACATTCCTTCAGTTTTCCCACTTCCCTTCTGAGGCTTCAACAACAAGCTGGAAAAAAAGTGTCAGAGATCTGTAGCTATTTCCCATCACATAGGGAAAAAAAAATTCCTAATAGTTCTCTCACCCAGAGAGAATGCTCATGGGCCTCACAACCCACTCCTTCATCTCAAATGATCTCGATTTACTGGTTACCAACAAGTCCCAAATCTTCCCAAGTACATGTACAAATATGGATGGCCGAGAGAGTATGGATGGTAAGATTCAAGGTGAGAATGATCATCATAATGATGAGTGAATGATGGAAAATGTACTAAGGTCTTAATTTTTATATGCACGTTCCCAACTTGACACTTGTCATGTTGGGAACTACATTGGCTCCACATGGTGATACATTCTGTTGACACGAAGTTTAATTTTTTACCCTTTAAACCTGAAGCTTCTCTTTTTCCTAGTCATGGAGCCACCCTTAATCTTAAAAAAGAGTAAAAAATCTTTCGACTTTTCGGGTTTCGGGATTCGGATTTCCATGATGTATGATCTTTAGTTAGCAACTCCATATTCCCAGTGCCAAATCCTGAAAATACTTTATATTAAAGTAATAAAAGAGAAAAAAGAGAGAAAATGAATGTTTTAAGTCTTGACGCGCTTTCCACAAAGCAACCTTAAATTGTGATCAGTTAAACTCTTAAAAACAAAAAACAAAAACAATTCATTAATCTTTCGCGATTCGGGTTTTCCTATGTCAAAGTGCTTTGAAAACATCGACCCTCGAATGCCCGATCCCCAAGTCTCCGAAGACAAGAAATTAATTACTAACCTCAATTTTTTAAAGAATTAATACGAGGGATTAGCGCCTAAATTAATCCCATCGCGATTTCGCAATTCGAGGTTTTCTTATGACACTCTTCTTGGATACAGGATCCCCAAAATTCCGAAATGTGAAATCACGTTTTTCTAACAAAGTTTAAAATGAAATAAATTTATTTTAAAATGGGATTAATAATGACTAAACTACTTTTTGCATTTCGCATTTCGGGGTTTGTTGAAAGCAGTCCTTTCGAAGCTCCAGTTTGAAATCGTCGATATACGATAATATCTGTAACAGACGAATAGAAATATTTTTAACTTAACTACGTATCTCTGGGCATATCTCCCTCATTAAAACATTAAAGTTTTACTGCCTGTCTTAGTACGTCCGTCGTAAGAAGAGTTAAAGGTTAATAAAGGTTTGGTTTCTTCGAATTTTCATTCTTATTGTTTAGACTCAGAAGTGAATTGCATTCAACAAACTTACACATTTTTCTCTGCGACAAGAATTCATTCTAAACACAAACATTATGGCACCTAGAAAGGCACCTAAGAAAAGTGAAGAAGCAGTTGAAAGATCAAGCCCAGAAGGAGATGTCGTGTCTGATACTACACCGCATGCCATTGATTCCATCAAATCATGGAGGCAAATTTTTGAAACCTTGGACTATGAAATCAAGAATTTTCCTGATGATTCTAAAAACAAACTCTGGGACATAGCAGAGTCCGAACTTCACAAAGTAGCCATGCGCCCACGACTCATGACATACAACGATATGATCAGTTGGGCTTTAGAGCGGAAAGACATGCAAACTAGAAGCATTTTGGACAACCAAGGGGTCGTCATCGACTCTTTCAAACTGGAACATATACAAGTAATGTATAAACTGTCTCCCAATTATAAGTACATTTACAATAAAGAGTTTGTAAGTGAATTTCAAAGGAAAGAATGCACAGAGGCTGACCAAACATACCCCGACATAATCAAAGACTGGTGGAGACACCTAGCAAAATTCAGGGCCGATACCCATAACGTGTATGCCATAGCCTCATTGAATGAGTACATGGTCTATGTGGCAATGATATTATGTAGACTTTTTGGGAAGAAAAACCCTACCCATTTCCCTGCAGAATGGGTGCCCCTTTTATATGAATCAGCTGAAGGCTATAACTTCAATTGGAACAAAATTCTATCAGATAACCTAGCTAAGGAGGTTATGGAGTATCAAACCGCGAGATCCAATGGTAGACCAATAGCTTTTTACATGTCAGCATACATAATGGATGCTATATGTTTCACAACTCCTTTCCCTTTGATGAATTGGAGTTGGAACCCAACTTGCATTGAACCTATTCATTAATATCATTCTAAGCTGTGGGAAGAAAATGCTAAGGATTTTTTTTTATGAAATTTGTCATTTCGTGGTGATACCGGTGCATCAGATGCTGTATGGATGTGCACCCCCTTGTATTTCAGATTTGGTCATAGGAAACCTCAAGGCGGTTGCCGATTGGTTTATTGAGGAGAATTTCTCCTATATCAGGGTTTTTAGATGTTCTATCCCTCCTCATTCACTTCCGAAATTCCTCCCTGACAAATTGGTGTGTAGCGAGGTAGCTCATTAGATAATAACAGGAAGTATTGGGATAGAGATGAAGACAACTCAAAAGATGTTTTGGCTAGTATTTCCCATACATATTGGAAGGTTTTCGCTACTCAACCTTGGTCATTCCAAATTTGAAGCTGCAGCTCTAGAGGAGGTCAAGTTGGTGAATCTCGAAAATAGGAAACATGACCCTTACCAAACAGTGGGAAGCCACATGGCTCACTATGGCATGAAAACATTTGAACATGAGGAATCCCCTCGCGATGACGTTTTCAAAGGGGTCAAAACCTACGAAGAGGTGTTAGACAAGGTACAAACGTTATCATCCAACTTGCAAACCAATCTTCTAACCTTCCAGAGACACAGACAAAGCAGTTTTCTCAAGGTATTGCAGGGCAAAGCAATAACATCTCCTCCAGAACAAGAAAAAATTCCCCCATGATTTGGACATAAAGCGTAGGATAAAGCAGACACCGAGGAAAATCCACAGGGGGTAGAAGGATCTTCTTAAAACAAAGAAGTCCCACAGACAAAGAATCCAGGATCAGATGCAGAAAGAAGGTCTGAGACACCTCCTGATTTCAGTCAATCTACCCCCCCTTCATCATCTACTATTCATATTGATACCCCCAAGACAACAGGGGAAATAAAATCCATAGAGTTGGGTAATCCCATCACTTCCTTGACCCCTTTACAATCTACTTTTGGGTTCCCTCAGGTAGGAGTCATATATGCTAGTGACCTCGACCCTATCTCCAGAGAAGAAATACCTCCCTTTGATTACTTTTTCAGTAAAAAGAGGAAGGTTGTATTAAATCAGGAGATGTATATGAGAGAAGGTGGTATGGTAAAGAAACACATGGTGCTGGTGGATGGGAAAAACTTGGAAGAGGGAGATTTTTCTATAGAGGTGGAGGGCTCCATGGGAGCGCTGGAAACAACAAATCTATTCACCGTTGGCAATATGAGAGCAAGGTTGGAACAAAGTAACCATAGGATAGCCCAGTTGCAAAATAAACTAAAAGATACCGAGAAAAATATCAAAGCAGAAATAAATAAAGGTCTAGAGCAGGCCAAAGCTGCTGACAAGCAAGAAATTCAATCGCTTAAGTCAAGTCTAGACGAGATGAACGAGAAGATGCAGACTAGCCAAATATAGGTTATTCAACAAGAAGATTTGGTAAGACAACTACAGGCTAAATTGAATTCAATAAAAGGCCAAGTTATAGATCTGAAAGTTTTTTAGGACCAATCACTGGAAATACATGCGAAGGTAGAAGTTGAGCAACAGAAAGTAATCTCCCAAGTAGAGATTATTCAGAATTATTTTCAGGAAGCAAGCAATGCTCTTGATAATATTATTTTTAAAGAAAAAGAAGCTAAAGAAGCAAGGGCCACTTTCCAAAATGCAGTTGTATGTTCTGAAAATGAAGAAGTATCAAAAATTCCAAAGCTTTCTGTCACAGAGAAGATCAAAGGTGATATCATGCTCAAGGTATGGGAAAACAACATAGTAGAAAATAAGAAAATAGACAAAGAAATCAAAGACGATTGTGAAAGAATCTTTGATTTATTGGACAAGGAATCATTAGGTATTGAAAGAGATAATTTCACTGGGCAATTAGGACAGATAAACATTGTAAGACACTAGTTGAATTTCAGGGAGGGTTTGAAACAAATTCAGATGGAAATTTCACAGTTAAAGGAAGTGGATGTTACCCTAATAGACAGGTGGTTGGTGAAGCCAAACTTAAAATTGCAATCAATTAAGTTTTCTGGTAAGGGGATTGAATATCGGCTTCCAGAAACTCAGAGAAAATTCTATCAATGAAGCAAAGGATCTTCTAGAGCCTCCCAGAAATTTCGTACATTTTCTTGAAAAATGTATTGAATGCATTGGGTCAAAAGAAGGAGATGCTTCAATAAAACAATGAAGTATCATTTTGAAAACTTATATTATCGAGATGATAGGAAAATAAATGATAGTCATGCAAACGATTGAGGTTTTCAATTCTTGTAACTGTTTTCCCCTAGGAGTTATGAGATCACCAACCAACAATCATCAGTGATCTGGTATAAGTATAATTTCAGGATACTGATCTGGGGATTTTTCTCGGTGCGTTGTAAAGAAGAATCTAAAGATATTTTTGAATTAATACAAATACAGATTGAAGATTCCAGATCTGGTCAAGTTTGAGTTATGTGCTTCTCTGTTGTTTCATATCTTTCATATATCTCTTTGATGAATGATTAACTACAATTTAGTACAACCTCTACTGTGGTGATTAATCATTCTTGCAATTTAATCATTTACAACCTTTCCTCTATATTGGCTATCAGTAGATACAAGACCTACAAATGTTTTAGATTTCAATATCATATGCTTCTTTAAGAGTTCTTCCTAACTATTTTATTCTTCTGTCACAAAGTGAGATTCTTCTTCAATTGATGCCTCACCTTGTTCGATAGGTTTATGTGTTCTTTTCATTTAATTCATATCCCCTTTTTTCGAAATTTAACTCAGATACCAGAAACGACCTTTAGTTTCGTCATACTATTAATTCAAGGTTTTAGAGTTTTTCTTACATGTTTTGAAGTAGAAATAGTGAACCATTAAAAGAAAAGACAAGAATTTATCTTTTCAGTCTTTATCCCCCATGACTATTCCAGTTACAAGACAACCTAATATCGAACCCAAACTATCAGATCAAATGAGCATTGCTTTAAATTAATTTAGTACCATCCTACAGACATAAAATAACCAGGTTGAGTTAGAGCGTTCATGGGCAGTAATTGAACGAGACATTAATATCCAGGAGAACTGGGAAGCTAGACCGAGACAGTTAAGGAACCAACAATAGCCCTTTTTGTATAACTGACCTTTTTTATCCTTAGATTTATCTATCATTTTGGATGCCTTGACGGTGTACTTCAGAGCCTTAAAGTACAAACTCAGGAACAACACATTCCTCCCACTTAGGAACTTTGGATAGATATGAATATATCCCATAAATTGTACTTTAGGAAGTATTCTTATAATATTTCCTTGGCTTAAGCCCCCTTGGTTTAGCCCCTCTTCCTAGACCCTTATCCCCCCTTCCCTCTAGTGGAGTTCTATCCCCCCATACTCTTTTGTATGGTTGGTCTATGATAGTGATGTATTTTTATTAATATCCAAGTGTGATTACATATTACAATGATAGGATCACTGGCGTTTTATATCATGTATGCTTTTATGGCCTAAGAATAACATAGGAACTCTGGCCTCAAAGCATATTTACAAAGGAACTCTGGACCAAAATATCTTGGCTCACCAGCCTATATGTAATTTTTCAATTGGGGTTCAACCTAGGGGTATTACAAAGAAGTAAAATTATTGATATGGCTTAGGTATTCCATCGATACCCCCTGCCCTCGAATGGCCAAAAAACATTGTTTAGGGCCTCAAAACGGACCTAGAAGTTTAGGACTCTAAAATCATAACAAAAATGAACAATATGGATAAATGTGACGATTTGGTGGAAGATATGGGTGGTCAATGATATACACTTGGATTAATCCCCCCC
>SNQJ01S0086990.1:0-16352 GCA_010110895.2 Picea sitchensis | reverse complement strand
TCCTTAGGAAGAAACAATCCCCATTGCGTCAAGTTCCCTTGGGAGATGGGGAAAATTTTGCTAAATCTGAACCTTGGTGAGTCACTTTCCTTGCTGAAGTAATTGTATCACTTTGACAACTTGATAGATTTGTATGTTATGATAAAGCATGCCCTTCATCTTGGTGTCCATGATATGATCACCTAGAGCTTGTGCAATGTAATCAAGATTGAGTTCTGCAGGGGCCAATTTCTCAACCATGTACGAGGTGTCCAACATAGGTGGGAAATATGGAAGAAGTAGCTCCACATTAAATACCAGGTGCAAGCCTAGGAAAGGAGGAATAATCAATTCAAAAGCATTGTCACTCACATACTTTGTGATGGTGTAAGTCCCATATCAAAGTGGTGTTAGCTTCCTTGGGTGCTTGTGAGGTGCTCCTTTTGCAAATGCAACCACACCTTGTCACATGCATGAAACTTGTGAGTAACTTGATGCTAGTCATGTGACTACTTATATTTGGCATTGGCCTTCTCCAAGATATCATGGACTTATTGTTGGAGGTACTAGATTTGTTCAACAAATTTTTCTACTCTGTCTTCCTAATTTTGAGTGTGGGAGGACTATTTTGGGGAATATGGAATGGGTTGAGCTACATCAATGGGGACCAATGGATGGAACCCTAAGCACACCTAAAAAGGGATATGACCAATGGAGCTGTGGAGGGATTTGTTATATCTATGCTAAACATATGTAAGCTCTCATTCCATGTACGTGGATGCTTGGAGTTGTACATGTGCATGATATGCACAATCGTTATGTTTACCACTTTTGTTTGTCCATTTGTTTGGGGATGAAAGGTAGTTGATTTAGTCATCTTGGTGTCCATCAGAGACCAAAGGGTGTACCAGAAATTACTAAGGAACTTGGTATCCCTATTTTAAATAATGGTTCATGGTAGCCTGAAATGAACCCAAACCTTCTCAAAGAATATACTAACAATGACCTCCACTATGATACTCTTTTTACATGGTGTCAACATGGCCATCTTAAAGAATCAATCAACAACCATAAAAACAAAATTTTGACCATGTTTAGTGAATGGAAAACCTCACATATAATCCATGTAGACATACTCCCAAGGCTTGTCTAGGGCAGGAAGAGGAGTGTACAATCCATCATTTTTGATGGACGTATTAGAGATGGCACATGTAGTGCATGGCCTGATATACCAATCAATGTCCTATAAAATATTTGTCTAGTAGAAATGATTCTGAAGTACTTATGCTATCTTCTCCACACCAAAGTTCCTTGCCACCAGACTATAATGTGCCTCCTAAATTATCTTTACACACTCACTTGAAAGAACACAAAGATGGACTCATTGTCTTATAAGTAGTATCAAAGTCAAAGTCATTGTTTTATAATTGTTTCCACTCAGAGGTCTTGTTCCCATATGAGTTAATAACTATGGTGAGTGTCACAACTAGGGGATGACTAAGAGTTAATAACTATGGTGAGTGCCACAACTAGGGGCTGACTAAGAGTTAATAAATATGGTGAGTGCCATAACTGGGGGCTGACTAAGGAAACCTGCAACACGATTGATGCTTCCCTTTTTGCAGTTAATTTTCAAGTGGAATTTTTGTAGATGTGTGGACCATTTTTTATGGAAGTCATTTTGTAGATTTCCTTATGTCTGCATGAATTAAATAGGTTTGTGATCAGTGTGGATGATTTTTTCCTTTCCTAGAATATAATGCTTCCATTTTCAGCATGCCTGCACAATGGAGTACATATCCTTGTTATATGTGGTGTTAGGGAGTATTAATTTACAAAATCAAAACAATTGGTTTCGTTGTTGATTGAGTCTTGTGATCATTTATTGGTTTCTCAGAAAACCATGTGTCAAGGTCCTAGGATTAGGGTCCCATGATTTTTTTTTTATTTCATTCACTTATGAGTCAAGTTTGGTTTTGATCGAGTCATGTCTAGGGAGTTATAGTTTCATTCCAAGTCATAGTTAAAGTGGTTAGTCTAGTCCCAAAGTCAAGTCAGTTTATTACATGGTCCTTTGTCATCATGTGAGAGGGTTAGTCTTAAATTAATTACACTATGTATTAATAAGGTCATGGGTATGGATGATTTTAAGGATGGAAATTTATTTTAAAATGTAGAAACCTTGGCGAATACTACTAATCCTTCATATGTCAACTATAAATGTTTGGCGATAATTTTTAAAAAATATTCAAATTTCTAAGTATTTTATATAGTTTTTATAAAAGTTTGGCGATTTTTAAGGTAAAATAATTTTATCCTATAGAATTTGGGCGAATCATTTTTAAAATAACAAATCTCGTTTTTGGAAAAACCATGGAAAATTAGCCCATGAGCGAAATTTAGCCCCTAAAATCATCTATAGTCATGGGAGTAGGTTTTAATGTGTACTAAAGGTTTTATAGCTTTCCCAATCCAATTTGTATCTCTTCAAGACGTGTGACCAACCAGTTTAGATTCGCTGCAAAAACTCCTAGATTTTCGCAACAACTAACTATCATGTCAAATCACTTTAAAGATACCCATAATAGCCTGGAAATAATGGGAGTGAGGTCATGAGATCCAGTACAATCCTTGTAAATCATATTTTATGGTCATGTGGTATTTCCTCTTTTAAATCATCAAATTTCTATTTTTTTGCAAAATTGTGACTGTTGTTGCGAAATTTCCTACATTCGCTATGAAACTACCTGTTTGCTGCAAATATCTAGATTGGATTGATTTGCTACCAAATTCTAAAATATTTCATGATCCTTGGACACCCTTGAAGCTTCACTTGTTTCTACAGATTCCTCAGGTTCTTAAACCCTAATCTCCTATCAAAACTATTCCATCATTATTTGCTGTGAAATTCTTGTTTAGTTTGTTGCGAAATCCCTGCTGCTAAAGCCCTGTATCTCAAACAAACCTTAACACACCAGGCTTACATGTATGTTTTTTAAGTTTTGATACCCTTTGCACCCAACATCATCATGACATTCTTCACTAACAACCATGGAGCAAAGCAAGCAAAAGAAGAAAGTACACAAGGGAGGTGACATAATGAGGTTTGAACCCCAAAGCGTGCAATTGCCAGACTCAAATCCCATTTTCATAGAACATTTCCAAGAAGTAGGATGCCTCACCTTATGTGAAAATATATAGGGGGGACACATGGAGGTGGCTAAGAGATTTTCCCTAAATTTTGATGGAGTCAAAAAAAGGTTTCATCATTGGAAATTCAAGTCACAGAGCAGGCAATTGCCACATCAACAGAAATTCCTCTGCAAGGTGAGAGGTGGTTCAAGGGGATGCCTCTGGATTCCTCCTACTGTAATGATTATTTGAAAATAGAATTTCAGAATGAGAACCTATCAAAAGGGGTTCCTAGGAGCTATATGTTCGAACACCATGATCAGCTGCTGAGAGTAATCCAAAGATACTTTACTTGTGAGGGTCGATTCAACAAGGTGTACCTGTACCATATCATATTGCTCATGCAATTTACAGGTAAGAAATCCCTAAATATCCCATATTATATTTATAGAATCCTGGGGAAAATGGATGATAAAGTACAAGATAAAGCTAAGCAGGTTGAGCCCAGTCTATTTCATTTCAGTCTCTACATCAAATTGTTAGTGCTTGAGGAAATTAAGAAAGAAAATAGGGAATGGAGTTCTTTTTTGTCTGCATTGGTATTTTTTTGTTGAAACCACTAGTTCCCTACCATCCAAGGGAATTACTCCTTCTACAAGTGCTAAATAAACTTCTAGTAGTTTGAAGAGGAAAAAGGGAGATGACAAAGAACAACCTATTGTGATAGAAACCCCTGAGACTATAACCAAAATTCCTATCATCAAAGGATCCAAGAAAAGGGGTAAAGAACCACTACAGGGTGTTGATACAGTTGTAAACATTGAAGAAACCCCTGACAGTATGAAAGGCAATATGAAAGGAAAAAAAACTCATTTTCACTCCTTAAACAACAACAATGGTAAAACCCAGGAAACCACTCACCAAGTCTGCAACAAAGAAGTTAATTCCTGTAGATGAAATTCTTGCATATGAGACATATCCCTGTCATGAAGTAGAGGATGTTGAAGAAGACCAACCTCCACCAGGAAAAACAATGATGTTTAGTCCAAAAGTACTTGACAAAAAAAGGTTTGGCAGACCTGTAACCAGATCATCAACAAGGAGGCAGATTCATGATCAAGAGACCAGATTTGAGACACCTGTTCAGTGTGTTGTTGAAGAAGTTGTTGAGGTTGAATCTCCTTCAGAAGAAGAGGACATGAAAGTTAAAAGATCAAAGAGATAGTTGAAAGAATCTCATACAGTAATTGTACAATTGAGGGAAGAAAATAGGAAAATGAAGAGAAGGAGAGTAGAAAACTTGGACCTGTGTGGAGAAGCCTTGGAGAAAAGAAAGAGGATGGTCAAGAGATCTCTACCCCTACACAGACAAATGAAAAATTTGTACAGGAATAATGGAACATTGAAGGCAAAGGATAGACTAAGGAAGGAACACATTGCTAAGATGAATCTATATTTGTTGGCCCATGTTGCAGTGGAATATTTTGGTAATGCTGAGGATAAATCATGTTTTCTTTTGTGGGGTCATATCAAAGTTTTGAATCAAGCCTGAAGTAGTTTTCAACACCAACAAGCAAAAACATAGATTTTGCATCAAATTTCCTTGTTGTTTCGAAATCAAAAGTCAGGTCATGAAGAAACATTTTAAACTGCTAGATAGGATGACTTTGCCATGTCAACATCAAAATAGAATAATGAATCACCTTTCCACCTTAAATATTTAATAGAAGTATATTAGGGTTGTATAAATTTGTTAAGAAATGAAACACTAGATTATAAGAGTCTATGGAAAATTAGTTTGTGAACAATTTAGTAATCAGTTAAATAGTTGTAACTTCTTTTTCAAATGTGAAACAATAACTATTTCAAATCCATGGAGTTAGAAGGAAATGTAATGACATATATTGTAATGAAAAGGACAATAGAAGGGTTTGAGAGTTGAGTCAGAAAGACTGTTGGTACTATAATATTTTCTGGATATTAATGAAAGGTTTACAGACAAGTGTTTGAGCTATTTACTCAGAGATTCATGTATTCAACTGTTGTATTTAGTATTCCTAGCGCATGTGCTTCTTTATTTGTTATCAATAAATGTATTATTCTTTGTTTGAATGAATAATTGTTGATGCAGAAATCATTTCAGTATGGTCTGTATCTATCTTGTTTCAAATATTCATTTTTCAGACTGATAAGTTAATGCAAAATTCATTTAAGATGGATGCTCTGTGTGGATTTGAGTGTTTACTCTTTCATCTATCCATATTTAAAGATTGTAAGTCTAGMAATAGTTGGTTGTCTAGCCTCTGAGATTAAATTATTTTCTACCAAGTTCTGAAAACCTAGAATTTATTTCCCCGATGACTCCATGCTCAATGGGTGTTTCTCTCAGCCCTACCAACCATTTCATAAAATTTCCATCCACCTAAAATCTAACCACTGTACTGATTGAAAAAACTACTAGGATATATCCCTCTCTGGATTGGCAGGAGGCTAGTTTACATTATGAAAGTAGGTTTGAGGTTACCTCTAAGATTTTGTTTTGCAACCAAGAAAATTTATAGAGTGATAACAGGTGGGATATTTGGGAATCACATAAGATAATGTTTCACTATAATAGGATACCAGATGTCCCTTTTGAGTGAGGAATACACCAATTGCATAGTTAAAATAATATGTCTCAATATCAAATGGCTATTATAGGTATGGAAATGTGAGGAGTGGTGCAGAACAAATGCAATGCTTTAGATCCTGGAATGAATTCTATTATGATTCAGACTAGAAAAAAATTAACTTTATCTCTCCCCTTGTTCACTTTACTTAAGGGCCGAAAAATATGAGAGAACCCCAACACCGACATGCAACCAAAATTAATAAGGCCCAACAAGATGTAGAGCTTTGTCAAAGTCATCAGGGTTGGCCAATAACGAACAAATTGGATCTTGGATGGGACCAAATACACCCCATGTTCATTCATGATGTATCCTAATTATTGTATTCTCTACATGGTGAATGATCTCTTCTCCAGATTGGAATATAAGTTGTGTTGTCATTTGGTGCTCAGGACTTGATGAATTGTTGCAAGTTCTTTTCCCAAGTCTAGCTGAAGATGAGGATGTTATCCAAATAGATGACAAAAAAAGAGTTTGTGAACTACCACAAGATATCATCCATCATATTCATGAATTTAAATTGGGGCATTAGTCAAGCCAAAAGGAATGACCAACCACTCAAAGAGGCGCTATTTATATTTGAAGGTTGTCTTTCATACATTAGTTGGTTCTATAGGAACAAGGTGATAGCTTGAATTTAGATTAATCTTACCAAAGAACTTGACACCCTAAGTTGATCAAGAATATTGTAAATTCAAAAGATCAGGCATTGATTCTTGATAATGATTTTTTTAGGGCTCTATAATCAATATAGATCCACCATGTCCCATACTTCTTCTACACCAACACAATTGGGATCCCACAAGGTGAGGAACTTGGTCGAATATGTTCCTTTTGGTTGAGCTCATGAATTTGATGTGTTATTTCCTCATTCTCTAGAAGGGAGCATCTATATATTGGACCATTAGGTAAGGGGGAACCAGGTATCAAACCAATGGGATGTTTGACCTAACATTCTATACCAAACCATGAAGAGAAACAACTTTTTAGTATGAGAAATTACCTTTCAGAATTGTTTTGTTGAGATCAATGAAATTGCAGTATTCAAATCTACCTCTAGTACCCTGTAGGGATGACCCAAAAAAGTAATAATGACACTACGAGGTTGCCACTCATAAGCAACATGATGTTTCCACATATAAAGTTGTCCAAAAATAACATCACAAACTTTGAGTGGGGAAAGACCACACAATACCTCATCTTTGCATGAAGGGCTTGATCCATAGGACATGTGACACTACTAGCTGACACAAAGGTCTCTTTCTTGTCTTAACGAATCAATGATGTATGGTTGGGGGTGTGGAATCATCAACAAATTCAATCTCTTGATGACCTCGGTTGAGATCAAGTTCTTCTAGCTTCCACTATCAATAATGAAATGTAGTGGGGTCTCTTTCCTCAAGCTCCTCTGACTTGTATGGTTGGATCTTTATGGTTGTGATGATAAAACTAGGTTCGCATCAATGATCCAGTTTCCCTTATCATATTTTGAATCAGAGTCTGATTCAAGGTTTGACTCTTTTTTTTAATCTCAGCCAACAATGACTATTTTGAGCAACATTCATTAGTGTTGTGTCCGGGGATTTTTTGGAACTCACGCCACTTTCTAGTATCCTTTTTCGAATTCCCATTACCCTTATTTTACCAATGGATTGGATTGGTTGTATTTAGGTTGGAATTCATTTCTCTATCCCTTATTCTATGAGTTGGGGTCTCCTTTACCATGCTTCTATTGTTGCATATTTGCATACCCAAACTCCCTCTTATTTTGTTGCTTAAATTTCTACTCGATTTTGACAACATATCGATAAGAAACTCCCAATGAGGAGATGTCGAAGAAAAACATATCTATTTGGATGTACCTTTTTAGGCCACTGTGGTAATTTAGAACCACATGCTGCTTGAAGTCTTTGATACCCATATTTTAAATCAAGGTATGGAATATGTTGGTGTACTATACAATCATCTAGTCTATTTCCTAATGCAGAGTCATCCATCTTGTGTATTGGTCATAATAGTTTCCAACAAGGTATAATTACTCCTTGAGGGAATCAACAAAGGTCACCCAAGAGGGTCTTGTCTTGAATTTCATAGAATCATGTTTTTTATGTCTCTCCTAGTAACATTTCCACCAACCTTTGTCATGGTGAATGGATTTAAGGAGAGTGAAGGTGATCTTTTCGGTGTTGGATTTTTTTTAATAGATCAGTGCCCCTATAATAGATTCAACAATTTCTCCAAAGCATATGCATCTAACATATTCAACTTGTACCTTGAAGGGTGCTTCACCTCTAAAATGGTTGCTTGTTGAAAGTGCCTCACTTGCCATTAGTAGTCATTGAAGGATCTAGGTAAAGTTGTCCATCATCTCATTCCACTATCACACAAGGGATTTGTTATAGCATAAATTTCTACCACATACACATTGATGACATGTTTGGCCTTTCCCTATCCTACTTGCAAACATTAACTCCCCTTTTCCTCCTCTAGATTCTTCAAAAAACAATATTTTTTGGCATAACAACTATCTAAGGCACATATACACATGTTTCTCAATTGAAAGGAGCGTACACCTTAATTTTGCTAAAAAAATTACAATTTTGTGTATTTTTTGGGTAGGGTTCATGGGTTCAACTAGTTCCTGACACCCTATTTCCAATACACAATGATTGTAACCACTCCAACCACTTGGATAAGGTATAAAATGAGCCTAAGGCTAGAGGAGGAGAACAATCATCTTGAATAAAAATAATGATGGCAATTTTTGGCCTTGTCTACAAGCCCTTATCCCCTTGATGTTGATTCATTTCCTCATACCCGAAAACCCCTTTTTCCAACCTTTTCCATGCTTCATATATCTGATCATGAAGTGTTCCATTTGTATTATTTAGGCCTACATAAGCATTGGAGTCAGAGTTGTGACCTGTAGTTAGTGGCATGTGTGGAGGGACTTAGAGTTCGGTCTCGGAGTAGTGTTGCACCAAGTGCATGTGATAACTATATATATTTTTTTGTCTAATAATTCCCATGAAATAATTTTGTTTTAATGCATGCTGGTTATGTTTAAACATATAATTCCTTAAAACACTATCTTTTGCAATCACTTTACTTTCGATCATTTTATGAGAGTTATTTATTGTATAACTATCGGTCCCCTTTGAGTGTTTTTCAAGTGATAAAAGGGACAATTTGGAATGAGCACGAATTTTTTTCAACCACGAGATCTTCATCAAACATAGGACACCCGATATGTTTATTATTCCTTGCTACTAGCAGTTAGTTAATCAAGTTAGTTATAAATAGTTTGATTGCATTTCTGGGATTAGGCTTATTCTTTAAATGGTCATCATTTTATTGCGGATTTAACCCATAGCCATAGGGTAATTTCCCCATAACAGAACTCGCGATCATACTGGGGATTGTCTCCTTTGTGGGTTAGTTATAGGTGATTGCATTATTTTCTTTTATTTTCTTGATTGCTTTTTGCTTTTATAGTTGAGTTCAATTGTTTAAGAAACATGGCCTTTCTTTCCAACCCTTGAATCCAATTATTTCTTGTATTTTCTTGAAATTATGGGTATTATATGCTCTTTTGTTCAATAATAGACACATACATATATAACCTTGAATAGGACAAAGCACATACATATGCACCCTGCCTTGGTGACAAACGTGTACACGTCTTGTAAAGAGGTTTTTTTTCCTTTTTTTCTTGTTCAGGGTCTTGTTTTGGTTTTTGAGGGTTCTCCTAGGATCTCCTGGTTTCTTCTTGTGTCCCAAGTAGTCTCAGAAGTTGATCTTTGATAAAAAAAACTAAAATAAAATCAATTTTATTGGATGTTGTTATGGTTTTGATTCATTATTGGATTTGCTCTTTGTTTTCCATTGTTTTTTATCCTTTTTTCTATCATTGTTGTTGCATTTAGTGTTTTGGGCCTTAGAACTAGGATTTTCTAAGTTTTTCTCGGGTTCTTGGGTTGCATACTTATATCCTTTGATGAAAGAAGCATATATACACTTCTTTTCTAAGAGTAAAGCGATTACATATATGCCTTGAAGAAGGCAAATGTGCATACAACTATTTAAGTGTTTTTTGGAATTTTGGGTCATATACACGCCATATAGAAGGATATGGTGTGTACATACACTCCATATATAAGTCTAAGGCATTTACACAAGCTTTCATATGCTCCCTATAGTGATAAAATAGGTGTATACCTCCTCAAAAGTTATTTTTCTAGTTTTTTCATCATTTTAAGCCTTGTTTTGGCTTTTTGGGGAGTTTGTTCCTGAAACTTCTCATGGGCTATATACAATTTGTAAAGCCTTAAAATTGAAAATAAAACAAATATTTTTTATTCTTCCTTGATTTTTTTTGATCTATTGGATTGCATAACTATAAGGCTAGTATTGTTCTTAGGGTCTCGGTTTTGTGATTGTTGTTGCGGTCATTTATGAAACCTCAGTTTGTATCTGACTTAAATACTTTTCTTTTGTGATTTCCTTTGATTTATCAAATATAAACACAAAAAAAATTATTTCTTTTAGCATATTTTTTTAGTTTTTTCTTTAGTAGAAAGAAGAAGAAAACAAAAAAACCTAGTTTGATGCTAGTTAGGTCTCTTTCTTTTTGTTGCACTATTTTGCTTCATATTTGAAAAAGAAAAAAAATTAGCATAGGATTTTGTTTTCTTCTCTTCTTGAAAAGAATTCAAAAAGAAAAATAACAAAGAGCACGTTTTTGCTTGCTTCTTTTTCTTTTCTCAAAAAGTTGCATTGTGCATTTTGCATCAAAAAGAGAAAAGATTGCATTTCAAGCTCTAAAAGATTGTTCATGCATTTTGCTTGATTGAAAATATTTTCATTGTAGAATTAGTGTAAATTTTTATTTTCTATTATTACTATAAGTTTCATTTTTCAAGAGTCTCAAACAACATCAGTTGCACTTCTGCACCCTTTGAATAAAGAACAACCACTAGAAATGAATGCTAAATTTAAAATTTACTAGACTTTGTTTCTAGGGTTCATAAAAAAGTTTAGGGTTAGGGACTTCTATTAGGATTGGAGACATAAAACTCCAAGGTCGTAGAATAAACATAGGATTCTGACTTTGGGAGAGAGAAATCCAATTTTTCATATAAGTATATTCAAAAGCCTCCTCTAACACAGGAGTTAAACACAAGGTCACACAAGAAAGAGTTCCGGATATCACCCTTTGAGACTTGACTAAGCGTAGCAGGTTGATCATACATGGGGGTTTCTTGAGTACTACCACTTGGTCCTGTGCAGTGTCGGTACTTTCAAATCTTTGGGCTTAGCTACTCTGGCCATACATTCAATCTCTATTGTTGACTATACCCCCTGGACACCGACTACAAGTTGGTATTTATAGTATCCTTTCCTAGGTACCACAGAGGTGACTACAATGGGTTTCTTGTGGTACCTAAGGCAAACATTGTATCACACTATCATCACCCCTAGAGGGTGCCGCAAAAAGCGAGGGTTAATTTCACCAGGTAGGGATATTATGTGGAGGTTGAGGTAACTACTTCTCACTCCTTCGTTCATTGGTATTAGGACTTGATCAACTCGTGCCAGTTTCCAGAAGACCCCTTTCCAATTTTTCATTTCTTTGGACTCAATACCTAATCCATTGAGACTAAAGTTTCGAAGAAGTTGTTTGTTTGCAATGTTTCTATTAGGAATTTTTAGTGGAGTGTTTCTTTGTATAGTTGGCCTTAGGTTGTGTCTATACCATTGCTTTCATATCATTGATTCAAGGTGGGTGACCAATCGCTCTACTGGTTGGGAAGGAACCTTGGTCCTTCTATTGAAAGTGTGGAGCCACCTCTTAGAAGGCATGGTTTTTTTTACCACTGGTTTCCCAGAGTTAGTGTGTGAGAATTTTTAATATGTGAACAATCTCGCAAGGGATGAACTTGTGCATAATATAAAACAAATGCCTCACTAAATGTGGATTTTGGGGAACGGAGACCAAACAAAAAAAATGGGGCTCGTGACGGGGGTGATGTTGGGGCCAAGCAACGAGATGAATCTCCCTTAATCAAACAACTAGGCCATCAAGTAACTTATTGATCTCTTTCTCAATCGAAGGGGAAATATTTCTCTATACCTGTCAAGGTGTTTCAATATTCCACGCGAGAAACACATTTACTATATTTCTAGGATTTAAGAAATAATTTCTCAACAAGAAATATTTTTCGTATCTAGGGATGACTCTGCATTCTTTGGGGTTTGGGAATTACTAATCAACAACTCTTTCCCACCTCCTCCCCCCTTACTAACTAATAGGGTTTGAGATTATTCTTCATCAATTCAACAACCAAAAACCTTCTTGTCGCTCTACTGGTGCTCATTATTCTTGTGTGGAATAAGGGGAGTGGGATTATACAAACCTTCATAGCTAAAATTTCTCTACGCACGTGTAGTTAGAATTCGTACAAAATGCATTTTGGGAAGGTGCGAGAGCTAGAAATAAATCACTGATCGAGGGTATCCATGTACTTTTGATTGGGTCATTATCCATTTTTTGATGCTTATAGAAAGGTAGTTCAGATTGGGAATACTAGAATACTATGATTCCATTGATTTGTTTTGGGGATAAAATAAAATCAATAGGTATGCATGGACCACGACTCGTTCACTACTATTTACATTCTTCTCCCCCCTTTTTCTCGTGCCTTCTGTTGGAATATTCACCAATACTGAAAGGGGGGGTGAATCATTATTGAGCACTTTTTCATTTTTAATCACAACATGTAAAAATTAACTTATCAACAATTTCATTCACTTATGATTAGATTTAACATGTAATGAACATATAACCATAAATAGTACCATGCAACAATGCATCACATCATACATAGTGCACAAGAGATTTTATGTGGAAACCCAAAAGCGAGAAAACCACATAATGTTTTCTTATATATCAAAATATTACATTATTAGGAAGCACCAACTTCAAAAATTATCCAACACCAAATGGAAGGAGGAACCAACCCCTTGTTTACAGGCTCCAACTTGAAGGAAGCTACAACTCCCTAGATTGTCCAATGCCAACTAGAAGGAGGATATAACCCCCTAATTTACAGACTCCAACCTAAAGGAATCTCCAACAACCTATATTATCTAGCATCAACTGGAAGGAGGCTCCAACCCCTTGATTTATAGGCTCCAACCTGAAGAAGTTATAACTCCTTGCATTCTCCGGCTCCAACTAGTAGGAGGCTACAACCCCCTTTCATTTCCCCTTCCTTCCTCCATGAAATATAAATGGAGACACAACTTGTGATTGAAATTGATAATCAAACTATCATTATCACTTATACTCAACCTGTCATTGTCAATGATAATCAACATGTCACTGTCACTGATAATCAACCTGTCACTATTATTATAACTAATATAGATACAACATCATCAACAAAACCAGATCCACTCACATAAATCATATGCCAATATCAACAAGAACATCTCTCAAACATATGCCCAACATCACCAAGATATGCATCAAACCATGTGCCAAGATGTGTGTGCCATAATATCATGTACCAAAGATATGCCTCAAGCATGTGCTTTAAAATCCATAAACCATGTACCAAGGATATGAAAAATATGTCTTAAGCATAAGCCATATCATTCATGATAAGCCTCAATCATGTACCAAACAATATGTCTGAAATCATGTACCAAACATGTACCAAAATATGTCTCAAGCATGTACCAATCATGTACCAAAATATGTCTCAAGCATGTACCAAAATATCTAAGATGTGCATCAAACACCATGATCTTCAAAATATCTCTCAAATCAAATTCCCAAAATCACCAACATAAGTCTCTAGCCATGTGCCAAATACCCTCCAAGATATGCCTCAAGGAATATACCATAAAATCAATATGCAAACCTCAAGACATATAGAAAACCATACCTTTTATCTTGTAATTACCCGATGCATAAAATCACAGACCAATAGACCTTCCTCAATCTTCAACATGAACATAATGGTGCCTTATACAAAAAAATTTCACAGATCCGTGATTATACATTGTCAACACACGAACATCCTCTCTTTGTTCTACTACAACCTATGTACATCCACACTTTTCTCCACTGTAACCCACGAATAACCTCATAAAATTGGTATAGTCACCTCCATACACCTCGCTCTCCTCGACTTCTTTTTTCCTAGGCCATATTTTCTTCACTAAGATCACCAATCCTTCTAGCACAAGTGCAGACCCACTTATGCACCTTCCTCAATCTTCAACCTGAAGAGAATGGAACCTTATTAAAAAAAATTGCATAGATCCATGATCCATACATTGTAAACCCATGAACATCCACTCTTTGTTCCACTGCAACCCATGTACATCCACACTTTTCTCCACTACAACCCACATATAACCTTAAAAAACTGGTACAGTCACATTGTACACCTCACTCTCCTCGACCTCTTTTTTCCTATTCCATATTTGCTTCATTGAGATAAAAAATCCTCCTAGCACAAGTGGAGACCCACTTATGCTAGCTCCATACCATAAACACACACTTTGATGGATACAAAATGAGAGGTTCTTGATATGTATTTATTCTTTTCCAAGTTCCTCCTTTATTTGACTTTAGGGCCGACCTGCAGCTTCTTGTTGCAACAACTTTTATTCTTTAATTAATTTTGGGGCCGAATTATAACTTCTTGTCCTTAGATCCAAGGATTCTTGACCATACTTCGAGGTTTCATATTTAAGGGGGAATAACTTCTAAGCCATGAAAAACCATGTGATGTACCACCTATCGTTGGAAATGACATGATGAGGACTATCCATTTATGAGTGTTTTTCATGTATTTGAAATGTCCTTCATCATCTTTTTCCTCAAACAATTTTGAGATTCATGACCACACCTCCAGGGCTTCTTGTAGAATTCTTCAAAGCATCTTCTTGTGAGGCACATGCTTAAAGCTACGCCATAAGGGGACAACTTTGGAGACTTCTTCAAATACACCCATTACTTCTAGAGGCTTCTAAACTTCTTCTAGGGTTGACATCACCCATTTCCTCTAGGGGCTTCTGGGGCTTCTAGAATTCTTCTAGGGTTGACATTAATGAAAAACGACTTTCCAAAAATCTCCCCTTTTGGAATTTATGGCAACACTCATACTCCCCCTCTGACCATTACTCCCCCTATCTTCATGCGCTCTGATTTTTCTCTCCCCCTTTGACATCAATGGAAAAGGTTAATTCTCTCTCTCAGTATACCTTTGTTTAACAATATAGCTCCCTATGTCTTGATGCTTATGATCTTTCTCCTATGTTTTCTTTCTTTCTCTCCCCCGTTGACATTAAGCGTAACTCCCTATGACGATTTCTCTCCCCCTATCTTCTTCTGCAATATGTCATGTAGATCAATGTGTGTCTTCTTGTATATGATTTCTTTCCTCTCTTTAGGTGCTCATTGTCCATTGGTGCTTCTTGTTATTGTAATCCACAGACGTATATTAAAAGGATTCATGTCAATTTTTCTTCATTACTAGACTTCAAGCTACATGGATTCTCATGTCTTCATGAGCTGACATCAATGACATAATTATTCAACAATTTTCCCTTGACAGTATAACTCCTCCTAATGGTTTATCTCCCCCTTTATTGTTGTGCCTCTTACGGCTTGCCTTCCTGTGACTGACTGGTTCCACCTGTCAATATGCTTCTTTTATGAGTCATATGATCTTTACTGAACATTCCTCTTGATGACAATGATAACAAGTCTTTCCAAAATTCCTCTTGATCTCATGCTTTCATCCACGATCATGTATCTTCTCTAGTTCTTGTCAAGTATTGTATTCTAGACCTGCCACATATCTCATGAATTCATATTTTTCCATATGTCATGAATTTTTCCATGACTCTGCTACTCAACTACTCATGATGCTGACCCATCTGTCACTTTACTATTATGAAGAATTCTTCAAATATGCTACAACTAATCACTACATATTCATGTTTCTCAAGTTGAATCAAAATATGTCCACTAGTCTGCTCAATCTGCAAATCAAATTCTACATGTCTATAATAAGTAAACACCATTGAATATGTATTGAATGTATTCTTGCTTGAATACATGCTTGAAATCATCTAAAAAAACTGCTTCTTAATCAAACACTCCAGACTTCTCAAAATATAGTTCTCTAATCTATAACTGGTGCTTTGACTTCCTCTCTTCAACATTCACATTTACTGGGAGTGTTCGAGCCAAATGGCTTAGAACAATATATAATCATGCTTTGTTGCAGGATCATCATTTTGAATTCTGACATATTCCTCTTTCCTTGTAGAGTCATCATGATCTTGCAACTCTGTAAATCCTGTGAGTATGATATCTAGGAGTTTTTCATTCACTTGTTCTTCATGTGTTTATTTACTTCTCCAAATTTTGTTGTACTTGATACCAGTGTTTTCTTTCATGGAAGTATTCATCATGCTTATACAGTCACAAGATATGTGTTCATATTTTTGGCATTTGTAATATTCAATATTGTATGGAGCCACATAAAC
>SNQJ01S0086989.1:22535-56240 GCA_010110895.2 Picea sitchensis | reverse complement strand
TATCTAAGATATATGAGAGATATGTGTGAGGATTTAAAGGGATTATATTTTGTAATAATGGGAAATAGGTTGAGAGAAAAGTGGATCTGTAATAATGAGATGGTTATCTTATCTTCATGTCTCTCATGTATAAAAGGGAGTGCTCTCTCTTCATGAGAATTCAATTAGGAGCAATTAGAATTCAATCAGTTGTAAGTAGAGAATTAGAGTAGTCATTAACGGTAGTCATTAGGATTCGAAAGAGAAAGAGATTCTTATCTTTGATTCATGGTTTTGGTTTTCATGCTTTTATTATTTTGTTATGAAGATTCATTTGGTTATTGTAATAGAAGATTGCTTCATTGGGATGAGATCACATATGTTGTTGTGTTATTTAACTCTTCACATGTTGTACTTGATTTTTCTTCATTTAGTTCTCCATTTCTAGATTAATTCCTTCACGCAATTTCTCATTCCTAGATTAATTTCATTTACGCAACTAGATTAATTCAATTCCAAGTCGTGTGTTAGATTAATGATTCTATTTCAGTCATGTGTTAGATTAATGATTCAATTTCAGTTGTAGATTAAACATTGGATTAGATTAGTTCTGCTTCAATATTGCATATACTTTCCATGTCCTTCATCAGTTTACGAACCCTAGGTTGACAAATTAGATAGTTGGGTAAATACTACAATGCAATTAATTCAACATTACTTCGGCCCAATGTAATGACTGTTGTTCCTTTTGTTCCAATTGTTGTTCCTTTTGCAGGTCATGCTATTCCTTTGAGTAGAACAACTATCATTCCCTGTACGATTGTTGTTCCTTTACAAGTGTTTCATCTCCGGAGGTTGGGTATTGAAAACGGAAGGTAAGAACCTACGTAGGCGACAAGTAAAATGCGTGTGCTAGCGCCTACCTTTGGTTGATGCATAGAGGTTGTTTTTAGGACATATTTAGAGCCCAACAACTGGAAGACTTGATGTTGATCATCAACAAAACTATAGAGCAATCCAATCTTGTGGGGAATAAGTTTAAAAATATGATCTCCAAGTTTGGATTAAGTAGTCAATTTACAAGACCCACCAAGGGACAACCAACTCACTCTTATCTCCAAAATTAAACAAGACCTTTCATCATTTGATAGAGTCAATTTTATGCATACTAAAAGGGATTTGAACTTAGAGGTTGATCAAAGGGCTAAATTTGTAATTTATCTTAGTGCCAAAAAATTTGTAAAAAATAGAAAACTACAGTTTAATTCCCTAGATTTATTAACAACAAGTAGTTGTTTGTGGATAATTCCCTGAAATCACTAGAGGAAGAATATGAAAACTATATGAGACGGTTCATTATACCAAATAACCCCAAATTTCCCTTGATGAGGATGACAAACCTCCTTTGAATCCCAAGGAGAGAAATCAGTTAATGAAGAAAGGACCAATGGTTGAATTATCAACCAACCCCATGAATGGGAGCATGGTCTAGTTGTAGAATGTCATCCTGAAGTACCACAGATATCTGCAGACCTGAGCTTCCTTCTGATAGAAGGAACATGATGGGTCGAGAACCTTCCAAAAGAAGGAAGGTAAGATAGATACACACGAACAACCAGAGAGGGGGGCACACTCGACGAGAGCGCAATCTCGTAAGGAAGATGCACGGAGATATCCAGGGGATAATGAATAGAAGGCCACGATATTGATGCTAAGTGAGCATTTAATAAACCTCGCCAAGGCCATAAGAGAGAGAAATCCTTGAAAGTTGCAGAGAACAGAACCTGAGCAGAAGCTTAACAGAGAAACAATCCTTGAGAACTGCGAGAGTTCCCTAGTGATATCATGGCTTGGCACGGGGGTGGCCAGAGTGATAAGAATGAATGCCTCTAAGCCTATGGTAGGGTGGAAGGATGAACACCCACAATCAGTTAGTTGGCTACCACCTGNGAACTGCGAGAGGTCCCTGGTGATATCATGGCTTGGCATAGGGGTCGACAAAGTTCTAAGACTGAATGCCTCTGAGCCTTTGGTAGGGTGGAAGGATGAACACCCACAATCAGTTAGTTGGCTACCACCTGTAATAGATAAGTTATCACATATCTTGTGTATTTAAGTGGTACTGTGAGTTAAAGTTGGATATCCTATGAATGTTGCAGGGATGGTTATGTTTGCTTAATGATTTATACTCTATTTCCTTCTTTTGTATCTTCCTGAATGTGAAATTAGGAAAGTACAAAATCATATGTATATGACATGTTTTATACTCGTAAATGCTTGCGTCCTATGGTGGCTTAAGATAGAGTCATGAACTGTATGTCCGTCGACTTTGGACACAGTTTCATGAATGCATGTCAACCCTCCTAGACGTTCTGAGTCCCTTGAAGGACGGAGTCTATTACGCTCAGGAGAGGTAGTGCAGATATGCATAGGCTCTTTGGGAGGCAAGGAGAAATTGAGAACCACTTAAGTTCTAGACTTGATGAATGAGCGCAAGGGGTACACATAAATTATTCTAATTGTTTATTCCAGTAGAAAGAGCATAATGCTCTTAGGTCCTTCATAATTGACGAAGCTCAGGAAGGATAGCAAGATTAAAGCATAGGAAGGGAATATCCTTTTGATTGGAAGATGAATGAACGAGATCCATTCAGAATGATCTAAGGTCTCTCACAACTGTTACATTTGAAGAAGGAGCGTAGACATTAACGCCTCGATTCCTTTAGTCTTCACAAATTCGATGAATGTTGGTAACCATCGTGAAGGGGACGGATTCTCTAAAATATAAAACTCGAAGTCGTGATGCGATCTGGACTGTAGATCTAAGGATATATCCTGACCCACCTTGACCATCAGATCTATGAGTTCAGAGTTTGTGCGATGAGAGAATAATGCATTGGTGTGACTAAACCCCCGAAACCTAAAGTAGTGATGAAATATAGACCATAGATACAAAGATCTATCGGGACCCTTCGGACCCTCCTTGATCGTCGGATTGACGAGATCGGAGTCCGCACATTGGGAGAATCACACGTTGGCACGACTAAAATTTTGAAACCCAAAATTTGCATTTTGATATGGACTGTTGGATCAAGGAAGGTCATGGGTTGTCGATCTGACGTGAGAATATTAACGCAAGGAGCATGTGGGAACTCAAGATCCCCTAAGAACCAAGCTCATAAGAGATAAGCGCTTCTTAGAAGCACAGATGAGGTCCAAGAGGCGAACTTGTTTCAAGTTCGTAAGCTCCGGAGGGAAAGAAGAAGTTGGCACCCATATATTAGGGCTCACAGGAGGTAGATCAAGGGTCAAGGCCTTCGGAACATCTGAAATCTTGCAAGTCAGGGAATAAAGTGAAATCTCAGGAGGAGGAGCGACAGTGGTCGTTGGATCGAGCACTGTGAAAGATCTGGGCCATTGAAATTCATGTCCAGAAAATTAGAAGAGCACGTAGGAGGAGATCAGATCTGGGCCATCGGATCTGAGTGTGAGGACCAACAGTCATTGGATCCAGGAATTTACAAGGATGATTTTAGGGGCTAAATTTCACTCATGGGCTAATTTTCCAAGGTTTTTCCCAAAAAAAGATTCGCTATTCTAAACATGATTTGCCCAAATTCTATAGGATAAAATTATTTTACCTTAAAAATCGCCAAAATTTTATACAAACTATATAAAATCCTAGAAATTTGAATATTTTTGCAAAAATATCACCAACGTTTTATAGTTGGCACATGAAGATTAGAAATATTCTCCAAGGTTTCTACATTTTAAAATAAATTTCCATCCTTAAAATCATCCCTACCAGGAAAGGTGCACGATGGTTAAACCCTTCGAAAGTATACAGGAGAATGGACTTTTCCAAGTCCTGAAGTTACGAAATCATTGGAACCATCCATCATCAGGGCTAACCGGTGGAAGCAAATCCAAGAGTTTGAGAACTCGGACATCGGAATAACTGGGGGAGAGTAATCTAAACTTCACAAAGGGTGAGGTGTGAGGTGACTCTGAGCCGTTGGATTCATAGGACATGTGTCAGAGATCCATGTACATCGAAGGAAGAAACTGCAGAGAAGTCAAGAGGTGAATACCCGAGGAGATGGGAGCCACAACAATCCTAGCCATCCCTTGCGATAGGACATGTGGCGGGAGATCAACGTTTCATTGACTCACAAATCAGGAAAGTCAAAGGCAGAATCATGAGAACTCGCAAGATCTGAAATCGCGAGTTGATCTAGACTCTAGGACCATGGAAGACCGTGAACCATTGATCTGACTCTATCGAAAGATCAGGGATTGAAAGATTCAAGGTGGACTCACATCCAAATACTTGAGACGTGAACTTGCGATTTGACAACAACTGTTGATCGAAGGGAGAGTGTGGATCATAGATTGGGTCTTGGAGGGAGTTCTCATATCGAACTTTTGAGAGGAGAAGTGAACTTCCCTTGGGAGACATGAAACATGAAGTCCTGAAGCGCTTGGCAGTTGGGCCCTAGGTTATTGCCCAACGTCTCAATCGAAGGATCCTAGAAGGAGTAGCTAGCGCCTATAGGATTCATCGATCAGGAAATCATAAATTGGGAGTATCGGGTTTGGCCCATAGAAAAATACCCAAGGTCCGAAGTCGTAAAGTGCCTTTTGGATAAGCACGTGGTCATAGCCGGTGGTCACATGGAGGAAGCTTGTACCTGGTGCTAGTTCGCATGGGTGAAGTCTCATAAAGACCCGTGGATCAATTTATTAGATATTCCAGTAGGGAAATGAAGAGCTTCTTTAGCTCGGGAATTTTGAAGGTCCATTAAACAAGATTAGAGACCATGGATGGAAGATTCGACTAATTGAGGAATTTTTTTTTTTATTATTTAGGCCCCATCATGGGTGTGTTACAAATTGGTATTAGAGCATGGTTACAGCACTCGCCCTGCCTGGGCTCATGCGAGAGTCTCATAAAGAGGTATTGTTATTTGCATTTACTCCTTGAGGAAAAAGGACTGCAGATTGAACCTGTGATTTTGGCAATTCTTGTTGAATTTCAACAGAAGAATTTATTTAACCCTTTTCAAGTGATAACTACTCTTACCTGAGTATGGATATGCTAATTAACATTGATAATAAGACTTGAACATGGATAGCTGAAGGTGGCAGGGTTCTGTCAAGGGTAGATGAAGCCTGATAGGCGGATGACCTGATGTTTGTGACACTACCTCTAAGCATGGGCAGTTGGAACCTCAACCACTGATGATGGTTGATTATATAATGGTTAATACCTTTGTGGGCTTAAAGGAATCTAATAGAATCATGTAGGATCCTTGGCATCATAATTATTGCTTTATACTAAACTCGGAGTATATAGCTCCTCATGACCAGAGGAAAGGTGAGATGAGTAAAGTCCTATAAAAGTTGAGGCAAGAAAGTTTTCTTGCCAGTTGCTATAGTATAAAAGGGAGAGTGACCATGGTTGGTCATTGTTATAAAGAGAAGGAAACACCAGTATGAGTTATAACTGTGAGATTAGTCATGTAAGCGACTGTAATCTCTAACTAAAGAACACCAATGATAAAACTAAGCTAGTATGATGAATAATTAGTTGTGTGTGTATGCTTGAGTGCATGGATCTAATGCATTGAAAAGCTTCTTGATATGAAGCCTGATACTAATAATGGTTAGATATGAATGATATAAAATGTGTGAGTGATGCACATGTATGATGTAAGAGTATAATTATACTAAAGGCCCAATATGGTTGCCCAGATGAGTGAAATGTGAGGCAAGCTTAGCACTTGCCAAGATTGAATGAATAGTAGAAGAATACCATGGTTGCATGGTTGAATCCATTCTAAAGAGTCATGAAAGTTATGTTTTGAGTGATAGCTTAAGGGGAATGTGTTCCATTCCCTCAAGAAATACTAGAGTAAATAGAAGAAAGAGTGGACGAGCAAGGATGCTCTGTTGTCATAATAAGAGGCAATTGATTCTTCCTTGAAGGTCACATGAGAACGATTGTAAACAATCATGAGTTGACTGATTTTAAAGTAGAGATGTATGTAGGCTATGAATTATACCTATGGCATCTACACACATGATGATGATTATGAATATGGTTAAGTACATCATGGAAGTAAGTTAACAAACCAGAATATGTATGGATACACAATTTGGGTACCTGAACAAGACGTACATTTATCTTTTTTAAGGAATATTTGGTAAACAACTAAAGCTAACTCAAGGTTGAGTCGATCACATGTAGTGGTGGACGTGTAAGAAACAAGGTGCATGCAATGGGAGTTCCCTGTGAAGAAAATGTGTAAGGACTCTTTCAGAGGAATAGAGTCACAACCCTAATAATTGTTGAAGGTTGGGCAATGGGCTGCAAAGCCTGTCTATATATAAGAATCATGTAATGAATAGAAGACTAATGAATGGATATAGGAGTATGTTTTATTGAATAGACTTGGTTAAAGCCATGTTAAGAAAAGGCAGTGAAGCCTTTAGAGATAACTTAGCTGGGCTGAAAAGTCTCGGGGGGTGCATAAAGAATTGGAAGAAGGGGAGATTCCCTAAACCCTTCTTACTATGTGTTATGTTTCCTCTGGAATGAGAAAGTCAATTTACTGCTGAAAGTAAATGTTTTGACATCATAGTGATGATGATTGTATTATTGCAGAAACAGTTGATAATTGTCTATATTGCATTCATGGAGACCCTTGAAGATAATGTTACAAAGTGCATAAAGATATAGTAGGACATTTTGAAGAAGTTATGAATTTGGATGTTATGATACATGAATTTTAATTGATATTACAACTAATGATGCATGTTGTATATAGAAAGGAATTGGAACTGTTGAGGAAGACGGTTACCAATGATGGGCAACCTCAAGTAGAGGATGACCATGGGAAGGCTACGGTCGAAAGATTGTTGACAGGACTGTAAGAATCCCCCTAAAAGCACTGCTAATGAGGTAAAAATCAGAAAGAGGGTGATAGCAGCCAAGAACAGGTATGAAAAGATTGGGTAAGAATCCTTTCTAAAATATTTTATTGTCTAATGTTATGCATGAAATTTTAAAAGGGAAGTTGTATACCATGGATACCCAAGTAGGGTATGATTCGGAAAGGAGAACCCAAGTGATGGGGGTCTGAACCTCTGGCAGTGAAGACTAATTGTATGATGCAATAACATTTGAACCAAATGATCTCTGTTGACAAAAAAAAGGTCAAAAACCTTTACTAAGAAATCGTAGAAATCCCTTCGATCAACTATAGATCGAGATCGTGAAGATCACGAAAGAAAACCCTGATCGAATCAGGTTAATCGAGAGCTTGACAGAGGAGATGAATGTGAGTCACTCATCATAAGGAAACCGATCTCAGTTGTTAGATCGATTTCAAGATCCATTGGAGTTAATGGATCAAACACCAATTGTTCGATAAGATCGATGACCCACATTCATTGTGGGGATTGAATAGGCACACAAGTTAACGACGGAGTCTGTGCATGTAATTTAAACTCAATATAGTTTTGTTTTGAGTTTGGGGTCCGATCATAGATCGGACGACCTGCATCTTTTGCCGATATCGAAAGGATAACTAAACCATAGACTAGTTGAGGTTCTGCAATCCCTTGCAACCATTGGATTTGGGGAAGGATGGATGTTCATCGTTGATTTGCAGACAAGGGGTTCAGCCAGGATCATAGCACCCAGACATGGGAGTTGAAAAGGTAGTGCTTGAAAAGAATAGAGCTGAAGTCACATCTCTCGATTGCATGGAAAAAAAAATAGAGTCCTCCAATTCAGTCAAGGAAGGTAGAGTTTAGCACTCTATGTTAGACTATGGTCACGGGGACTAGCTCTATGGGAATAAAGGTGCTCATCATTATCACGTTGCATGGAATGCATTGAGGGAATGCATGTTGCATAAGAGGGTAGACAATGGAATTTTTAGTAAGGAAGGAGGACCTTCCAATGTTTTACTTACATTATGTAAGCGTGGAAGGAAAAAAAATTGGGAGGCCATAAGTGTTGGCACCCTAGTTATTAATGAAGGAAGAATGCTTAAAGGAATTCATGTGAAACTTTCGAGTTTCATGTGTACTAATTTGGGATCGTGATCGGCCTATAGCAGGAAGCATGGTGCTGTTGTAAGAGTGAATGAAAATGAATAAGCCATGTGGTGAAGAGGTTGGTTAAATTCCAACACACCATGGCCAAGAACCTGTCATAAAGTGTGAAAAACTTGAAATCAATGCAAGAGTTCACTGGGTATGAATGTGGCCGTGAATAATGACACATTTGTTAAATCCTTTAAAATGTAGAATTCCATTTTGAAAGGTTTGGTATGTTGAAATGAGGCATATGAAAGGAATGGGATTCCCTTTTTATGTTTATACAGATGTGATGAATTGTTAGTATGCATGGTTTTGAATATGTATATACATGGATGCATGAGAGACTAACAGTTTTTTTGGCTATGGAAGGAATGAATTGCAGGAAGCAAAGGGTCATGGATATGGCAGTGATGTAAGCCCATAAAGAAGACCAATTTCCTGCTGAGACAAACTGTAAGAAATGGTATTTTTCCTTTTTGAGAAAGTGAATTTGATTGTTGGTATGCACAACTTTGAAACTGTTTGTGATGACATTATAAAGATATAACAAAATATATGTGCATGGGAAACTAACAATTTGTTTCGCTGATTGAAGTTGAAAGTGTAGGAAGTAAAGGGGTCTTGGATATGGAAGCGTTGTGAGCCTATAAGGAAGACCGATTACTTGCTGAGTCAAACCGCTATGGGAAGGAAAGTCCCATAATTATGAATCTGGTTCCCGTGTGGAACAAATTTAAAAACAAAATTTGGAATTTGGAAAATCTGTGGGTGAAAGATTTACAAGAAAATTTTGAATTTAAAATTTATAATGATGTCTCATAAATTTCTATATACCTGTGATACAGGTGAGAAGGAGAGTAACCTTCGTCCCTATATATTACTATGTTAGGAGAAGGAGAGTAACCTTCATCCCTATCTATTACTGTGCCAAGAGAAGGAGACTAACCTTCTTCCCTAACTTTCATTGAGCCGGAAGAAAAGATCTGTCCAGGATGGACAGATGATGAAAAAAAAAATGGCTACTACTGAACCATGAGAACCCCGTTGTAAGCCATGATCGCCTAGAATATATTTTGTTGAGATAACACAAGCTGGAAGGACACCTCGGTAGATCAATTCTGAGGGACACCTCAACTGTAAGACTCTATAGAGTCTCTGGAATTATTTTTGTGTGAGAAAACCTTGGCAGGGCAAGATGATCACCCGAGGGACTGTATAACAGTGAAGGGGATGCCTGAGCCTGGGCCTAGAGGGTGAGTGACCGCAAGGAAGAGGAGACATTAATAGTTCTTGTAAACTATTGGGATCATGCATGTGGTGGGTAGTTCTTCCTATGCGAGAAAACCTTGGCAAGGCAAGATGGTTCACCCGAGGGACTGTATAGCAGAGAAGGGGATGCCTGAGCCTAGGCCTAGAGGGTGAGTGACCGCAAGGAAGATTAAACCTTGATAGTTATTGTAAACTATTGATTGAGATCATGCACCAATGGGTATGTCAAGGAAAAACGATGAGCCTAGATAACAAAACAACCACGTGGATACAGATCCACAAACCGTGGAGATAATTATTGTGCTAAGATTATGAAAATTTTCCTAGATTTTTTTTGTTTTATGCAATGTTTTCACATAAGACTATGATTAACATGCTTGATTGTCCAAGAATTACTGAAAGTGGGTGACAAATATTGAGGGTCTGAAATAGGACCTGACTAAGAGAGAAAGATCGAGATTTCTAAAACAACTGAATGAGAAAGGCATGACAGGTTTTTTTGAGAAAGAACATCGAGGACGGTGTTCCTTTAAGGAGGAGGGAATTGTAATATCCCAGTTTCCCCCAGTTTGTAATTAATTATAAAATAAGAATTACCATGCTAAGGCATGTAGACAATGTAAATGTATTATTGCTTGGGTTTCCAATAACTGACAGTGGGGGTGAAGACTTGAAAGTACTGGCCATGATATCACTAGAGGAAGAATGTGAAAACTATACGAGAGGGTTCATTATACCAAATAACCCCAAATTTCCCTTGATGAGGATGACAAACCTCCTTCGGATCCCAAGGAGAGAAATTAGTTAATGAAGAAAGGACAAATGGTTGAATTATCAACCACCCCCATGAATGGGAGCATGGTCTAGTTGCAGAATGTCAACCCGAAGTACCACAGAGATCTACAGACTCGAGCTTCCTTCTGACAGAAGGAACATGATGGGTCGGGAACCTTCCAAAAGAAGGAAGGTAAGATAGATACACACAAACAATCAGAGAGGGGGGGACACCAGACGAGAGAATAATCTCGTAAGGGAGATGCAAGGAGCTCTCCAGGGGATAATGAATAGAAGGCCGCAAGCTTGATGCTGAGTGAACATATGATAAACCTCGTTGAGGCCATAGCAGAGAGAAATCTCTAAAAGTTGCAGAGAACAGAACCCAAGCAGAAGATGAATAGAGAAAGAATCCTTGAGAACTCCGAGAGTTCCCTGGTGATATCATGGAGAGAATCCTCTGAGCCTATGGTAGGGTGGAAGGATGAACACCCACAGTTAGTTAGTTGGCTACCACCTGTAATAGATAAGTAATCGCATATCTTGTGTATTTAAGTGGTATTGTGAGTTAAAGTTGGATATCTTATGAATGTTGCAAGGATGGTTATGTTTGCTTAATGATTTATGTTGTATTTCCTTCTTTTGTATCTGCCTGAATGTGAAATTAGGAAAGTAGGAAATAATATGGATAGGACATGTTTTATAATCGTAAATTCTTGCATCCTGTGGTGGCTTAATCTAGAGTCATAAACTGTATGTTCGTCATCCTTGGACACTGTTTCATGAGCGCATGTCGACCCTCCTAGTCATTCTAAGTCCGTTGAAGGATGGAGTCTTTTATGCTCAAGAGAGGTAGTGAAAATATGGACAGTCTCTCTGTGAGGCAAGCAGAAACTGAGAACCACTTAAGTTCTAGAATTGATGAATGAGTGCAAGGGGTATGCATAAATTATTCTAAGTGTTAAGTCCAGTATAAAGAGCGTAACACTCTTAGGTCCTTCATAACTGACGAAGCTCAGGAAGGATAGCGAGATTCAACTATTAGAAGGGAATATACTTTCGATTGGAAGATGAATGAACAAGATCCGTTTGGGAGGATCTAAGGTCTGTCACAACCGTTAGATTTGAAGAGGAAGCGCAGACGTTAATGCCTCAATTCCTTCAGTCTTCACAAGTTCGACAAATGTTGGTAATCATCGTGAAGGGGACGGATTCTCTGAAATCTGAAACCCGAATTCACAATGCGATATGGACTGTAGATCTAAGGATCTATCGAGACCCACCTTGACCGTCGTATCTATGAGTTCGAAGTTCGAGCGACAGGAGAATCGCAGGTTGGTGTGACTAAACCCCCGAAACCAGAAGTAGCAATGAAATTTGGACCGTAGATCCAAGGATCTATCAAGACCCTCCTTGACTGTCGGATTGGCGATATTGGAGTCCGCACATCAGGATAATTTCACGTTGGCATGACTAAACTTTAGAAACCTGAAGTTGCGATGTAATATGGACCACTGAATCAAGGAAGGTCATGGGCCATCGATCTGACGTGAGAAGATTAACACAAGGAGTATCTGGGAACTCAATATCCCCTAAGAACCAAGCTCAGAAGAGATAAGCACTTCTTAGAAGCATAGATGAGCTCCAAGAGGCGAACTTGTTTCAAGTTCGTAAGCTCCATAGCGAAAGTGGAAGTCGAGATCGATACATTAGTGCTCACAGGTGGTAGATCTAAGGCTGAGGCCTTCAGAACATCTGAAATCTTCCAAGTCAGAGAAGAAAGTGAAAGATCAGGAGGAGGAGCGACAGTGGTCGTTGGATCGAGCACTGTGAAATATCTGGGCCATTGAAATTCACGTCCAGACAATTATAAGAGCGTGCAGGAGGAGATTAGATTTGGGCCATCAGAGCTGAGTGCGAGGATCAACAGTCGTTGGATCCAGGAAAGGTGCATGAGGGTTAAACCCTTTGAAAGTATACAAGAGAATGGACTTTTCCAAGTCTTAAAGTTCCAAAATCATTGGAACCATCCATCATCAAGGCTGACCGGTGTAAACAGATCCGAGAGTTCGAGAACTCAAACATCAAAATAACTTGGGGAAAGTAATCTAAACTTTGCAAAGGGCGAGGTGTGAGGTGACTTTGAGCCATTGGATCCAGAGGACATGTGTCAAAGGTCCGCATACTTCGGAGGAAGAACCTGTAGAGAAGTCAAGAGGTGAATACCCAAGTAGATGGGAGCCACAACAATCCTATCCGTCCATCGGGATAGGACATGTGGCGGGAGATCAATGTTTTGCTGACTCACAAATCGGGAAAGTCAAAGGCAGAATCCTGAGAACTTGCGAGACCTGAACTTGCGAGTTGATTTGGATAGTAGGACCATGGGAGGAGAAGTCAATTTCCCTTGGGAGATGCGAAACATGAAGTCTCGAAGCGCTTGGTAGTCGGGCCCCAGGTTATTGCCCAACGTCTCAATCGAAGGAGCCTAGTGTGAGGAGCTAGCACCTAGAGGATTCTTCGATCAGGAAATCGAAAATCAGGAGTATCGGGTTTGTCCCATAGAAAAACACCCAAGGTCCAAAGTTGCGAAGTGCCTTTTGGATAGGCACGTGGTCATAGCCGGTGGTCACGTGGAGGAAGCCTGCACCTAGTGCTAGTTCGCATAGGTGAAGTCTCGCTAATACCCATGGATAGATTTCGTAGAGATTCCAGTAGGGATCCAAAGAGCTACTTCAGCTCGAGAATTTTGAAGGTCCATTGACCAGGATTAGAGACCATGGATGGAGGATTCGACTAATTGAGGAAAAATATTTTTTTTTATTTAGGCCCTGTCATGGGTGTGTTACACTAATTATGTTAGGGTGGCCATCTGTACATGGAATTTTTGGAAATGTCATTTTTAATAAGGTAAAATGTATTTTGGGTACTTAAGTAGTTCTTCATAGATAATCCCCTAAAATTCAGTTCTTCATATATAATTCCCTAAAATTCAGTTCATCAACTTCGTGATCCCTAAGGAAATGTCTCCTTGTCATCTTTAGCAAGGAAAACTATATTTTTGGATTTTTAGCAAGGCAAAATGTATTTTTATTTAGTAAGGTGAAATGTGTTTTGGTATTTCAATTCACCAGCTTCATGATCCTATAGAAATGTCATCTTTAATAAGGTAAAATGTAATTTTGATTAGTAAATTGAAATGTATTTTTAGTATTTTGGATAAGTAAAGTTAAATATATTTTAGTATTTTGGGTAATTATGTTAGAGTGACCACCTATATATGGAATTTTTGGAAATTTCAAATAAAATGTATTATGGAATTTTTGGAAATTTCACATAAAATATATTTTGGGTAATTATATTATTCCCTAGATTTATTAACAAGTAACTCTTCAAGGATAATCCATCCCCTAAAATTCACTTCACCAGCTTCTTGATACTATGAAACACTAGCTTCATGATCCTATGGAAATGTCATCTTCCCTAATTTAGTTCACCAACGCATCCTATGGAACACCAACTTCGTGATCCTAATCCTATGGAAATGTCATCTTCCCTCCTCTAAAATTTAGTTCACCAACGCATCCTATGGAACACCAACTTCGTGATCCTATGGGATGTCATCTTTAGTAAGGTAAAATGTAATTTTTGGTTAATAAGGTGAAATGTATTTTGGTTAGTAAGGTGAAATATATAATTTTGGGTAATTATGTTAGGATGGTCACCTGGAATTTTTCGAAATGCCATATTTAATAAGGTAAAATGTATTTTGGGTACTTATGTTAGGGTGTATTTTGGGTAATTATGTTAGGGTGGTTACCTAGAATTTTTGTAAATGCCATTTTTAAGAAGGTAAAATGTATTTTGGGTACGTATGTTAGGGTGACTACATGTATGTTTATATGATTTTTTTTTTTATCTATATGGAATTTTTGTTACTTTGCAAAACAAATTATTTGAAATTTTGTGAAATTTTTATTTTATTAAGATCACATGTAGGTTTATATGGAATATATGGAATTGTTTTGATATATATATGGAATTTTTGTTATTTTGCAAAAACAATTATTTGAAATTTTGTGAAATTTTTATTTTATTTAGATCAGGTGTAGGCCTACATGACCCACATGGGATTTTTGTTATGTTTGTTTTATTTTTTTTTAGTTATTTACAAAAAAATTATTGAATTTGTGTGAAATTGTTATTTTTGTTTTATTTATTTTTAGTTATTTTGAAAAAAAATTATTTGAATTTTTGTGAAATTTTTATTTTATTTAGATGACATGTAAGCCTGAAGTTTTTATTTTATTCGGATGACGTGTAAGCCTGAAATTTTTATTTTATTCAGATTATGTGTAAGCCTACATGACCAACATGGAATGCACGCACGTCAAGGAACTACGAAGTGGGAAGCGTATCCTCAGCACTGAATGGAGCGGATTACCCATGTTTCAGCGCCCCAGAAGCAGAGCAGTTATTCTGGAGATCCTATTTATATACCGACTCATTATGCTGATAGGTGTACACCTATTGGAAATGGGCACAATTAATGATCTTTTAAACTTATTTAACCTTAAACCCTAATCTAATGGATACGCATTCAAGATGCTGGCATATTCTTAGTCGTCCTCCAAAATCAATGAGCTAGATTTATTGCTCATAACTTCCTTGCATTTATAAAGGCATCCGTTAACATGTTTACTTTTTTACATTTACCTAATCATATTAAGTAATTACTGTAAGACCATGTGATTGCCACGTTAAGATGATTAACACAGATTAATATCTATGCAAGATTTTATTGCCACGTTTCAATAATTAGCAGTCACTACCTCAAATGGTTTGCACGTATTAACTGGGATGTGAAGCATGGCCACGTTTGGCCTGCGTTTCTGGCCTACTAAGGGTGGAGTTGAATAGTGAACCCTGGCCACATTTGGCCTATGTTTATGAACTAATAAGGGTAGAGTTGAATCGGTATACGTCGATGCCATGACCCGCCCATTCATTTCTGTGAGCGTTTCGCCTTAAATAATTACCTCCTACACACTTAACCTCCTACGCACATTTTTCCCACTTAAATAATTACCAGTTTAAAGACAGTCACATGTGCCACGTATTTTGTGAGCCGTTTCGCCTCCTATGCATGTTTTCCCACCTCCTAAGGTTAAATAATTACTAGGCTATAACCACATTTGCCAATTTACTATTTTTTAAATTTACAGACAGTCGCATGCACACGAAAATAACTATTATTGTTTACATGGGCAAGGGCGCTAGAAATTTCTCGCCAAAACAACTGCTATGTAAGAATAAACCGTTGTGAATACATACATTTGTGATTGGTTAACATCTGCGAGGGCAATTTTGACTATTTTCTATGTTGTGGATGCTTATTATGTTATGTAATGACCAATTACAGAAAGCACGCACATCAATTTGCAGGTCTAAAGAGAACTGAAAAGAGCTACAAACTAAAGTGGCTTAACTATCTCCGGCCTAATCTCAAATGCGGCAATATCAGTCCTAAAGAGAAGCATCTGATCATCAAGCTCCACGACCTTTCGGGGAACAGGTATGTACTCATAAAATTAGACCTGCACAAGATTATATGCAATATGAAATATGCACAAGATTATGTGTGATTTACAAATATCCAATAAAGATGAATATTATATGCAATATATGCAATAAACTATGTGTTCTTTACTAATTGATATATACACTAGCACAACCGCAAAGTGGTTGGTGTTGTGGCTGGTGAACGTCGAAAGTTATCTAGATGGACAACACTCTGGTGAATTGAAACGCACGGACAGCTGAAACACACATAGAGCTGAGGAAATCTGAAAGTTAATCTTAAATGTGGTAATTTCAAAGGTTAATCAGTTAAATGTGGCAATCATATGGTGGTACAATAATTTCTTAATATGATTAGGTAAATGTTAAAAAGTAAACACTTTAACTGATGCATTCAAAAATACAAGGAAGTTATGAAGAGTAAATCACATTCTTTGATTTGGGAGGACGACTAAGAATATTCCATCATTTTCAATTGTTAGCCATCAAATTAGAATTTTAAATTAAAAGTTGATTAATTGTGACCATCTCCAATAGAAATACACCTTTCGGCGTAATTAACAATTGTCGTCAGAATACCGCACATGTAACCCTCATCATTAAATTGTTGGACACGAAAACAGGCCACAATATGTTATATAAATTCCATTCAATGGCCATTAAATTCCATTGTTTTCCATATATCAATTCCATTCAGTCCATTAGGTGGTCGATAAATTCCGTTCTAAATGATTTACGGCTCAAAGAATTTATTTAAACGGTTTCATATTTATCAACTCAATTGGGTGGCCCATAAATTACATTCTTTCATTCGTCCATTTAGTAGCAGATATACGCTTGGACAATCAATTCCATTCGGTAGTGGAATTATAGAGATATGTGGTCTCCACACATATTTACAGAAGGTTTGTTACATAGAACTGTGGTCCACGCTCACAAATAGTTCTGGAGGAACTCAAGGTTTGGTATCTTCTTTGATATAATTTTTTAGTATACCAATTTTTTTTCATTGTTTTGGTGTTAGGGTTGTGTACCTTTTTTTTCACAGTTTTGTCTCTAGGGTTGTCATTTTTTTGGCTTTAGGGTTAGGATTTTAATTTTTTTGACAGTTGGTTTTAACCATAACCATGTAGACATTGAATTTCATATAAGACCCATGAATGTTGAGCCAAACCACGGGTATCCAAGACCCTCTGTAATTCTTGCGGCCACAGGTTCATATCCTCCATACTCATCCCAAATACAGGCTGACAATAACTCATACTCACCCAAATGTGTGAGAGTGATATAACATTGTGATTGATCACTCGATATAACCATCAAAATAAGTCTGATTCATATTGCCCATGACTTATGACCGTCTGTGATTGAATCATGCCTCCACTGCTTGTTGTTTGTGCAGGGTCATAATACAAAAGAGTGTAAACCAGCAATGATAAACAAATTTCTAAATGGTAAAATATGTTTTATATTTATCCTACTTCAACATTTGCAACATCAAATGGCCAATCTTATCTTACATTTGATAATATTTCAACGTCGGTATATGTTCTCTTATGAATTATAGAGATATGTGGTCTCCACGCATATTTACAGAAGGTTTGTTACATAGAACTGTGGTCCGCGCTCACAAATAGTTCTAGAGGAACTCAATGTTTCGTATCTGCTTTGATATAATTTTTTAGTATACCAATTTTTTTTCATTGTTTTGGCGTTAGGGTTGTGTACCTTTTTTTCACAGTTTTGTCTCTAGGGTTGTCATTGTTTTGGCTTTAGGGTTAGGATTTTAATTTTTTTGATAGTTGGTTTTAACCATAACCATGTAGACATTGAATTTCATATAAGACCCATGAATGTTGAGCCAAACCACGGGTATCCAAGACCCTCTGTAATTCTTGCGGCCACGGGTTCATATCTGTCATACTCATCCCAAATACAGGTTGACAATAGCTCATACTCACCCAAATGCGTGAGAGTGATATAATATTGTGATTGATCACTCGATATAACCATCAAAATAACAGATGTTGGTCTGATTCATACTGCCCATGACTTATGACCATCTGCGATTGAATCATGCCTCCACTACTTGTTGTTCGTGTAGGGTCATAATACAAAAGATTGTAAACCATCAATGATAAACAAATTTCTAAATGGTAAAATATGTTTTATATTTATCCTACTTCAACATTTGCAACATCAAATGGCCAATCTTATCTTACAATTGATAATATTGTTAATATTATGGTAGCTACGGGAGGCATTTACCTCCATGTGTGAACATGGCGAGAATAGAAGACTCTGGGAAGCAAGAGAAACCCTAATGAGTTGGCTAATAACCCTAGAAGCCTTGTCGCCTAAAGAAGATATTTTATATTAGGTTATTAGCCTCCAAGAGAAGAAGTCGGCCAGAAATAATAATAATATACTGAACAGACACATATCCAGAAGGAGAAGTCAACCCCAACAAAACTGGCAGAATCACTATAAATACAGGGCGCCAGATCTCATTTTGACACATCTCAGAATCACAGTTCCCAATTTTGGTGCACACTGCAGTTGCAGTCTTGTGCGCAGGTTTAGAGGAGAAGTGCTGGTGCAGCTGCAACAACAACAAGTTTTTAGTGTTGTCTTGAATATCTCTTGGCTAGGGTTTGGGACTATCTGATCAATCTTTTGTGTTGTGCCATCCTTGGAGAGAGGTGCGCTACCCTTGTTTGGCTATCTAGCCTAGGGTTTTTTTTCGGAGGAATTTTCAGTCAAGGTTAACGTGCTCGGAGGGAGGCTTCGGCCTATGGTTGGGTGACAAAGGTATCATCAATGGTAAAACGAGCACACCATATTCTATATTCTAACAGGTTATGGGCCCACACCCCTTCAATCAGCCTAAAATGTTGGAAGGAAACATAGCCACTAGATATTGAGCTCATTGAGGAACTGCCGCTAGGGTTACTAGTAGGAGCAGTTTCCAAAAGCACTGCAGCTAGGGTTACAAGTGGAAGTAGTTGCAGAAACCCTAAACCTCTTGTCAAGGCACCTTAAGTGACGAGATTGACCTACTCCATGGATTGATTAGTGCGCCCTAGCTAGGGATGATTTTAAGGATGGAAATTTATTTTAAAATGTGTAAACCTTGGCGAATCTTACTAATCCTTCATATACCAACTATAAATGTTTGGCTATATTTTTGTAAAAATATTCAAATTTCTAAGGATTTTATATAGTTTTTATAAAATTTTGGTGATTTTTAAGGTAAAATAATTTTATCATATAGAATTTGGGCCAATCATTTTTAAAATAACTAATCCTTTTTTTGGAAAAACCATGGAAAATTAGCCCATGAGCGAAATTTAGCCCCTAAAATCATCCATGGTCCTAGCCGAGTGCATCTCCTGGTACTCTCAGAAGGCCAAGACGTGAAGTTTGGATTTCTAGTCAAATCTAGGGTTTGACCAAGTTAAGCAAGCCATGATGAACTCTATGAAGTCTGAGAACAATCTATATGGAGCCTCTAACTTTAGAGCATGGAAGACAAGGATTGACCTCATCCTTGCTAAGAATAAAGTGTTGGATATTGTGAAAGGAAAGATTTTGAAGCCAGAGTTTAAAGAAGGAGAAGAGAAGGAACCGCCAAACGTTGTAGCTATGGAGAAGTTCAAAGATGTTGACATAAATGCCATGAGTATCATAGTGGATTCCACAAAATACCACTTGATACCCTACATCTCCCATCTTGACTCATCGAAGAAGATGTATAATGCCCTAACAAATCTCTTCTCATTTAGAAACATCGAACAAGTTATGAGTCTAAAGAATGAGCTCTGTGACATGAAGATGAATGAGGATGACAACATAACATCATACTTTGTAAGTATCTCCCAGTTAAGAGATCAACTACAAGCTATTGAAGAGATCATTTTAGAGAAGGAATTGGTGAACATAGTACTCAATGGTCTTCCCAAGACATGGGATGCATTTGTCGCAAGCATGAACACAAGGAAGGAGTACCCGACATTTGAAGAACTTTGGACTTTCTATGCTCAAGAAGAATCAAGGATCAATGCAAAATAGAAACCCAAAAAGAAGTACGATGATCAAGCCTTCACAGTAAGATTCAAGAACTTCAGGGACAAAAGAAAGTTCGATTCAATAAGGAAGTCAAAACAAAGAAAAGATATTTTAGAAATACAGTGCTTCAACTGTCAAAAGTACGGTCACTACAGGAATCAGTGTCCTGAGCTAAATAAAAGGAAGGAGAAACACGAAGCATTGATTTCCGAAGAAAAGGAACCTACAAAGAAGACTAAGTAGGATGGAAGAGACTTCTTCTACTAAAAGGTAATAACACTCTTCTTATTTCTTGTACATATGTTGCTTGCATCATCTGTGTACATATCTTATATATCTATCTCTTGGAAAATAATGTGTTCCAAGAATAACTATACCTATGGAAGAACAACAAGATAAGAATGAATATCAAAAGACAATACACATGAAGGGATGAAATACAAATCATGTGGAAGCTACTGCAAGATAACTCGAATCAATCATGAAGAGACTTAGAAGTTAGACATCAAGAGGAGTTGGAGAAAGACTTATGAGGAAAACTACGATGGAAGCGTGGACTCTATTAGACAAAGAAAGCCAATTATATATTGCAGAAGACAATAAGAATGCAGATGGAAGTATGGACTCTATCAGATGGAGGGAGCCGATTGTATGCACTCTTACATGAAGCAAGGATTAGGAGGGAGTTAATCCTATGGTCCATTGAAGATGATGAAATATATATATCCATGGTAGCAGTCATGAAAGACAATACATGTTCAGTTCAATCGCAGAATAAGACTTCTTTGAAGAGAAGCCTTAAAGTATTCCTGGTTGTCCATCTAGATCCGTGATTCTATGATGAAAAGAAGAAGTGGATTCTCTAGGGCATGGAATCTATAAGAAACTCCATGAACCCAATAACTAAAGAAAAACATGAATATTCCAAGAAAGAAATACAAATCAGAACAATCAGTCATTGTATCAAGAATCACAAGATTACAAGCCTGATATGAACTCACTAGAAGCAATCAAACAGAAGAACTGAAAGTCGTGATGAAGAACAGTGTATGGAAAACTTATGAATGAAAGCATTGCAAGATCCAGAACCAGAGTTTCTCCCAGATGGAGGGAGAAGACTATGATGATTACTTGTTCTAGTACACTAGACATATCACTACACAAGTCACTATATCATCCACAACATCCATGAGTCGGAATTCTAAATCAGATGAATGCAAAGAATGTTCTCCAAGAGAAATTGAATAAGGAGCGTATGAAGAGCAATATCAAGACCTTGAGGCATACCAAAAGGAGACTCCCGTACATAGATAGAAGAAGATAACTTGGTGGAGAACCTCTAGTGCACAACAGAAGCATGGTGAAGATTTCCTATAAAGATGACTACTCAGCAAATCAGATCTCATGATGATAGAAGAAGTGCCACATAGATATGTTCTAGTTCTCCAGCTATGATATACTCTATTGTTCAGATCTACATGAAGACTTCACGGTATTCCAGACTAAAGTACATTTGAAATCAATCATTACATTATCCATGATGAAGTATAGGAAGGATAAGTAAAGCTCGAGTATATTCCCACTGATGAGAAGACAATAGATATCCTAACAAAACCTCTATCCAGAATCAAGTTTGTATATTTTCGAGAGAAGACGGGGATTAGGAAGATTCTCCAAGCTAAGAAAAGGTACGAAAATAATATATATATATATATATGAAAAACATTTATTTCTGTGATTTAAATAACTCTCCAGTTAGGAGGGAGCATTTATCTTTGTAATTGAAAAATTAGTCCAGAATGGACAGATGCTTTCGTGTTCAGAAAGTGGATTGAGATTTCTGACGGACAGTGACTTCCCATTGTAGTTAACATGGGAGGCAGACTGATTGTTGATGTATCATAGACATCGACTTCCTATTGTGGTTAACATGGGGAGTAGTCTAGGGCAATCATTCTTCTTGGTAGTCACTCTGAGTAGTGGTCAAGTAGAATGGTCCGCCTCACTGAGAAATCATTCTTTCGAAGTTCATAGTTGTGAGCAGTTTTGAAGAATGGTCCATTTTGGAGGTTGATGCAGGACAAACATTCCTCAGGGTTATACATTCTCTCCAGGGTGCACTTTGATAAGTGTAGGAGGAATGGCCTAGGGTGGGGAATGGTCCGGACAGTTATTCCTTAGGGTAGACTCATTCTCTCCAGGTTACACTTTATTTAGTGTCAGAGGAATGGCCCAAGGTGGGGAATAGTCCAGGCTCAACAATCAAGGACAGTCATTCCTTAGGGTAGGCTCATTCTCTCGAGGTTACACTTTGTTTAGTGTCGAAGGAATGGCCCAGGGTGATGAATGGTCCAAACATTTCTTAGGGTTTATACATTCTGTCCAGGGTGCACTTTAATTAGTGTAGGAAGAAAACTGTGGTGCTCTTTAATTAGTGTAGGAAGAATGGCCTGTGGTGGGGAATGGTCCGTGCCTCATAAATAAGAAATAATCCTTCTTCCTTTGTTTATGAAGAATAGGGAAGATAGCCCATTGTCGATGAGGGAAGATATTCTTTTAGATCTCACAAACGGGAGTGAAATATTGGCCTAGAGGATTTAATGACCTTAACAATATATTTCTATACGTGATGGCATCGATGATTGAGCTCATCGGACTACTATCTCCGCACGTTAGAGATATCTACCGTGGTGAATATGTTTCACCATTTCCTTTGAGGCAGCATATTCTTTTAGAGCTCACGTGATGTGAGTGAAAGATTGGCCCGCATTAAATCGCTTTTATCATAACATTGTTTCCATGCGCATTAAGCATCGACGTTTTGTTATGAAGACTGTATGATAGCAGAGGAGGACTATTGTGGTGGATATGTTCCACTATTCACAACCACACGTTGTTGATCAAGTAATTGTGTGTTACTTAGTGTGGTAGTAAACCACTTGGATTGTAGTTATTCACTACTATGAATAGGCACAATCATGTTCTATCCTTTTTCTAATTGCCTGAAGACTATCAACAATTTATTGGAGATAATGATCATTCATATGGATGATGAACATTGCAGATTTTCCAGATGGAAAACAATTCAAAACTTTTACTCTTGTATCACTCCATAGTGAGAGTGACTTATACAGCATCATATATAACTACTCAAATGAAGTATGGATTTGAGATTTGATGCAAAACATGGTGATGGTGATGCCTATGATCTAGTCATGAAATAGTCTAGATGACCATATTGATGCTACCGGTAAATGGTATGTTTTGTGCTCAAGTCCATTACCTCTAAACACCTCTCTCAGCTAGGAGGGAGTGTTGCTAATATTATGGCCATGGAGGTATTTACTCTGTATTACGTGGAACCCTCGAAGGGGAGTGTTAATATTATGGTAGCTGCGGGAGGTATTTACCTCCACATGTGAACCTGATGAGAATAGAAGACTCTGGGAAGCAAGAGAAACCCTAATGAGTTGGCTAATAACCCTAGAAGCCTTGTCGGCTCAAGAAGATATTTATATTAGGTTATTAGCCTCCAAGAGAAGAAGTCGGCCAGAAATAATAATAATATACTGAACATACACATATCCAGAAGGAGAAGTTGGCCCCAAAAAAACTGATAGAATCACTATAAATACAGAGCGCTAGTTCTCATTTTGACACATCTCAGAATCGCAGTTCCCAGTTTTGGTGCGCACTATAGTTGCAGTCTTGTGCGTAGGTTTGGAGGAGAAGTGTTGGTGCAGCTGCAGCAGTAGCAATTTTTCAGTATTGGCTTGAATATCTCTTGGCTAGGGTTTGGGACTATTTGATCAGTCTTTTGTGTTATGCCATCCTTGGAGAGAGATGCACTACCCTTGCTTGGCTATCTAGCCTAGGGTTTGCTTCCGGAGGAATTCTCAGTCAAGGTTAAGGTGCTCGGAGGGAGGCTTCGACCTATGGTTAGGTGACGAAGGTATTGTCAATGGTAAAACGAGCACACCATCTTCTATATTCTAACAAATATTTCAGCGTCGGTATATGTTCTCTTATTTGTTATCATTATGTTTATGTTTAGTACTTCATGTTAATTGGTGTTCATATGTTATCTTGCAAGTTATCATATTCTTTCAAGTTTATGTTCTCTTGTTTGTTATCATTATGTTTATGTTTAGTAATTCATGTTAATTGGTGTTCATATGTTCATATGTTCATATTGGTGTTCATATGTTATCTTGGAAGAAACGAAAATACTTGTCAAATAGAAGAGATTTGCATGCATCAAACAAAGTAAAAGGAACAAAATTAGACATGATCACGTGGAAAGTTCTTCATTACATGAATCTATGTTACAATGTCCTTACAAATGACTTACTCACTCAAAATATCTTGGATGGGACAAAAGTTGATGTTTTAATAGTTTTCAATGAAGTGATTAGCACAATCACATTATAATGTTTATCAATCATAATCAATCATTATTAATCATAATTGAATGACTCTTTATCATAATTGCAATTAATTTTTATCATTATTAATCATAATTGAATGACTCTTTATCATAATTGCAATGACTGTTTATCATTCTATATCATGTAAGCATGTAAAAGTTTGAACTACAAGGTCTTTGCGTTAGAGTCTTGCATCTTGAGTTGACATGATAAATGAAAAATTAAGTTTCATGTTTATTCATTACATTCTTACAATTTAGACTTTTAGATTACCCTAATAGTGAATGAATTGGAAGAAATTTAATGAATTGGAAGAAAATTAATTTTCTTGGATTATTATTCTATATATGTTCACTGAAAACTATTTAGTGATCATCTTAAAATTGACAATAGTATTCCACATGGAAAGGAAATAAAAATGTGTTAGGTGGAATGCACTGAGAAGATAAAATTGTTTAGTGGTCATCTTAAAATTGACAATAGTATTCCACATGGAAAGGAAAGAAAAATGTGTTAGGTGGAATGGACTCAGAAGAACCAATATATTTTTATTAATATTGACAAACCCTCAACATTAAAAAAATAAAACCCGGGACCATAACATGAAAAGCTAAATTTGAGAAGGAATGCACGTGAGAGAAAGCATTTCCAAAGCCTATATGTTTGCATTAATATTCATGAATGTTTTAAAATCCAAAACCCTCAACTCGATGGTAACCTTAAAACATTAAAATAATAAAAGTTTGTCTATGCCTATCATCTTCATTGATATAAATTTGTCATCTTCATTGCATTTAGTATAATGGTTATTTGATTTATTAAATTTATATTCAATTGATGCCTATAACTTATATTTCACAAGTGGTTGATTTATATTCACTTGATGCCTAGAATTTATATTCAAATAAAATCTTTCATGCCTAGAAGTGGTTCATTTATTTTACAATATTTATGTTTTAGATTTTATTCTATAAAAGTTATATTCACTTTACTCCTATTTTTTCGGTGCTAGGAAACTTCTTCACATCGTTATGGATCCATTCATATGGAGTTGTTTGCCATTCCATATTTTGGAGCTGATATTTTATTGGCTCCCTTTTTCAGTGTTGACAAAATTTAGAACAATTTGTAAACACTGGAATGTTATTATACAAAACTCTTCATTCCTCGCGCATTGTCATCGACTTTCCTGCAATGAATCAGGTTTTCTAATTCCTTTTCTCTATGGTGAGGAAGGTTACTTCGTTGGAGGATACCTTCATCAAACTGGTCACGTTTGTCGTTTTCATGTGCCATTTATAGATTCCAGCTACACCATTGAATGCACTGTTTGATCCATGATGTTGTTATCTTTACCAACAACATGCTCCCTTACAAAGAATTATTTTGTGATGAATCCATTTACGAAGTCATTCAAAAACATAGGTTCTATATGGGTTGGAGACTGGGGTTTCTTTACACTCTTGGAAAATGTGAATGCTAGAAAATATGAATGGGTTGTTTTGAAACATATTTTGAACAACATGTAATCAAATTATTTCATTTGCAGCATCCTTGACAGGGTGTGGAGGAGTACAAACATTCCTTATGGTGGCACTACACCTCCAAAAGAGGCAGTGGTCTATAAAAGTAAAATTTATTGGTTGGATTTGGACAAAGATTATGAAGACTACCCTTACTATGGGTACACAATATATTGGATAGATGTTTTAAATAATCAGTGGGGTTTTTATTTTGTTCCAATCCCAGACATACGATGTATGTCATTGGCATTGTACAATAACCAACTTATATGCCTCATAAATGATGGTTCCACATCTGTTTGGTCTATTGAAGAAGTGGATAATTTTATATTTGGTCAAACAACTATTGAACGAAGTTTGGAGTGTTTTGAGGATGACTGGGGATTCAAATGGAATTTGTTGCAACACCTTTCAACAGACATAAATATAAAATGTCCTGGATATCTTCCATTTCGAACAGTGGAAGAGATAGTGTTGATGTGCAATAACAATGAAGTTCCGCTCACGTTCTATGATTTGATGACCGGTTCTTGTGTCCCAACAAATATCACAAATGTATCGATGTTACAAAACTCTGGGTTGCAATTTCCATTTCGAGACCAGTGCAATGATCTGATTGAAAATGGAAATGTTTTCCCACTACTTCCAAACATGGATTTTGTTGATGACATTCCACCATTGGGAATATATTTGTTGGCTTAGTCTACTTTTCCTTGTACTTGTCTTAAAAATATTGATATTCCTTTGTAGATTTTCATGTTTTTGACTTTCATATTTCACCATTTGGATTTTATTTGATATTTTACTTGATTTAGAAATGTTGATATTCCATTATCAATTATGATAATTTTCACTTTTATATCATTGTCATATGGATTGATATAAAGACTATTTACTGAAGGCACAATATATGTTTACTAAATATATAAATGTTTACTGAAGGCACAATATATTCCAAGCTAATCATGATGTATTTTTTCCTTTTGTAGAAATGTCTACTGAAGGCACAAGTAAATGTATTACAAAACAAACTCGTTCTTCGACAACATGTGAGAGGAAAAATGAAATTCATTGTTTATGGTATCAACAAAACAAAGATGCAATAAATGAACGTAGAAGAGCTTTGTATCGTACAAGAACCACTCAAAATAATATTGAAATTTATTTTCTCGATAGTCGTAAGTATCGAAGTTTAGCTGCTATCATGCAAACAACAATACCTGTTGATGTTTCTTTCCCACAATATTTTCATACTCTAGATATTTCTTATGTTCCACAATCTCATAACAATGTTGTCTTCATTGCATAAACTTCTCATATTCTAAAAGATGATCATGTTCAAAACCTTGATTCAAATGAGAACCCTCAGTCTTCTACAAATGGAACTCCTAGATTGCAGCATGAAGGAAGGCTGGAAAACCTTCATGGAAGAGTTCTCGAAGACATTCAAAATGTTGGGCCATCTGAATTTGTGGGTGACAGTAATTTTCTTGCGAATTTGGTTGATAATTTGCAACCTTTACTTGCTGTTGTTGGATGTGTGTCTCCTCTCCCAAATTTCCGAGCTAATATCCATCCACCAATAGAATCAATTAGAACTATTTCACTTGGAAAAACTAAGGTATTCGAGTGCCATAATTCTTTGTCAAATTTCTTCAACAACATTCGATATATAGATTACTACTAGCATAGCCACAAAATCGTGGCTAGTGAACGCCAAAAGGTGTTGACTGGTAATTGACACCACAGAACCATAAAATGAAATGGACACCTCCATATGGTCCAGAAAATGAAACGTTGTCATAAAATGTCCAAAATTCTTCTTCATGTGAATTAACTAATCTACACATGATTAAATCTCAAATCCACACATACACCCAATAATACTCCAGGAAAACTCAAGCAAACCTTAATCATGGAAAAAACAGTAAAGGGATTTGAGGTGCACCATGAGCATATTGGAGACATTGCTAGCTCCAAATATCTTATGAACATAGGCGAACTTCTGAGGCTCGTGAGGGGAAAAGTATGGGGAAAATGGGCACTCCCAAGCACATCTTCGTCGGAGCATCTTGCATGCAACACATGGGGTTGATGTATTTATAGGTTTATGACCACCCACCATCGCCTTCACTGTATCACTTCCTCTCTCTTACATAATCGAAATCTCTCCCTTCGAAAGAAAACTCTGTTGGCCATGCCAATGGAATTATGAACAATCAGGCCTATAACAGAAAGGCTTTGCTAGATCATTAAAACATATTTCAATCAATCTATTCTTGAACCATGAATGCAAGAAGCTTTGTATCTCATAGGGGTTGACCATCAGATCATTATGAATTAGGGTTAGAAGCAGCATACCTTCTTTCATACACTTAAGCATCACTATATTGATGGCAGCGTTCAAAACGAATTATTTCCATGTGTGTTCACAATTTGAAATCGAAATTTATTCCTTAGTAAATTTAACAGTGAGACCAGAAATCAAATCTATATAGGAGACAAAAGAAGTTTACAAATTTCTACTCTACTTTTGTGTCCATTACGGAAGAGGTTATTCAATGGAGATTTCAGAAAAATTACAAAATATGATACCTTAAATTTGATATTTTTTTCAATGAACAACACCTGGACTGCTCATTGATTCCATCCGCTAGGCCTCAGAGAAAAATCAAAGGGAATATAATTATATTGTATAATCATAATGAATACAACAACCCTAATCGACCAATAACACTTAGAAAACAATTGCTTCATAGAAACCCTAATCGGCCATTAATGTCATTTTCTTTTTTTTCAGATCTGAAGTATTTATTTCACACGTATAGTAAGATACATAGATCTGTGGTTGTCCCAGCTCATCTCGTCTTCTTCTATCAATTTGCAAAAGCATCATGTAAGACAGATTTAGGTTTCGCTGGTAATTGAAACGCACGCTTCAATATGGCCCAGAAAATGAAACGTTGTCATAAAATGAAACGTGGTCATAAAATGAAAGGCATGGCCGCACATGCACTCTGTAATTTTTTTTTAATTTTTATTAATCACTCAGACGTGGCAATCAGCTAGCCACCATAGTAAATTTTAAATATGATCAAGTAAAAGTAAAAAAAAAACATGTAAACGGATGCCTTTATAATAGTGAGGAAGTTATTGGTTGAAATCACAACCATTGATTTATTGGGATGACTAAGAATATTCCATCAATATTTAATCTGGTCCATACAAAATTGATTAAGCACTAAAAACCTATTAAATGTGTCCATTGTCAATAGGTGTACGCCTTTCGGCATAAAAATTAGTAAATTAACATTTTCTTTTCTCCTTATTTGAAGCACACTAACCATTCCAATAGAGGTATAGAAATCAACAACCAATATATTCCAGCAACACATGTTCAAACTCAAGGGGAGCCTTCTCATAACCTTGGTCCATGTCAACCAGGACCATCTTATGAACATTTTAATGTAATTGTTCTTCATCTACATTCTTTTTATTTTATTTTTCCTTCTCTTGTAAGTTACTAAGTTGGAAATTAACATTTTAATATCTTTTTTTACTAGGACACCATTCAATGCAATCAAGATGGATATATGCACTCCATAAATTCAAGGGAAAGAAATGTTGGAAGCAATGTAGCAATTCCTCTTGGACCAAATTTGGGTAGGGCCTTTGACATTGGTCCCGAACATGCTCTGCTATCTAGAGTTCATATTCAAGTGAATCAACCTACTTCCCATCAATTTCATACCAGCACGATCGAAGTTCATAAAACATTTTGAGCTAAGATTGATAGCCTCTCCATTGTGCAAATGTGCCATGTTTGTTGTGAATCTTATCCTGGAATCCAAGTTTTGAGAGGGTCTGAAGGTCCTATGTGCAAAAGGTGCAAATATGAGTGAGGTTCCCACCATTTCTCTCTGTGGAATAACATGGATCTAGGTGACCAAACTCATGTTCTAAATGTTCTTACCCAAGTTGAAGAGATGCTAATAGCAAGGGTTAATCCAATACTGCAAGTGACACATGCTTGTGGTGGGCAATATAAATATAGTGGTCACACAATTAGCTTTCCACAAGATATTTCCACGATTGCAAAACACCTTCCACGACGTGTTGAAGATCTTGACATCCTCATTGTTAGGAGACATAGTGCACAATCTAAACATTATGAATGTTATGTAAAGAGATCATGAGTTTTGGATGCATTGCGTTACAAAATTCAAATGGATAAATATTACAGGGATGTTAAAATCGACATGGATTCACTTGATTCTCTCCCTGAAAGGCCAACAGATGTGTCAAGTAGGCTTAAAGTTGTTGATTGTGATATTCAAGAAACATAGAGTAATGTTTTTGACAATCAAGGGTTGGCTCCTGATCGTTTGCATGCTCCTCCTTCATCTTTTGTTGCCTGACTACCCAATGAAGGGAGAGAAATGGAAGAAATAAGAACATTCATTCAAAATGTAGATTGCACACCTGTTGAACGATTGGACTGGCCAGACATTGGTTTGTCTCCCATCAATGAATAGAATACATAAGGGTTATTGGACATGGCTTTCCCCACATTATTCCCCACTAGTGAGGTTGATTGGTTGCATCCTTGTATTTGTAATATTCAACTACATGAATATGCATTACATCTTCTCAGATTCTTTGATCAGAGATTTGGAAGCCATCTAAGGTTTCGGTATTTCTTATTGAACATGATTATGCGCCATTGTAGCCAAGCAACTGCTGCAGTATTTGTAAAGAGGAATATACATGATAACTCACCTACAACAATTCTAGACTTGCGGCAACAACTCATTGATTTACCTGACAATAAGTTGGCTAAGCATATTATGCGTTTTGGTTCTACTCTTCGAGGTACAAGGGCCTATTGGACAAAGTGTCATGCTGAACTCACTGACATGATTACTCAGTTGGGTTGTCCAACATTATTTTTTACTTTGAGTGCAGTTGACACAAAGTGGCCTGACTTACACAATGTCATGCCCAAAAATGCACATTCTTTTCGTTTAAATGAACATCGTAAAAAAATTGAAAATGTCATCCAGTACCCACTTCTTGTTTCCATGTATATGCATCAAAGATTTGAAATCTTCAAGGAAGAAGTCATAAAAAAATATCTGAAAGCTAAAGACATTTGGTACAAGTTTGTTTTGATTGATTTCTACTTTTTGTTTACCTTCACATTCGTCTTGTACTCTTCTAGACATGTATACTAACTTTATATAATATATTTACTTTTTTTTAGGTATGAGTGGCAACATAGAGGTTCAGCCCACATACATGGTTTCTTGTGGTTGGAAGGTGCACCAAACATGGACACATTGGATTGGTCAAACCCTTCTAATCTGCACGCTGCAAAGACATTCTTTGATAAATATGTAGCAGCATGGAATCCACGTGATATTCATCAACGAAACATAATGGTTCATCAAAGATTAAATGATGATCCATGCCTATTAAATAGTGAACAAATTCTCTCTTCTAATGCTCAAGATGATTATGAGCATTTGTTAAATCGTGTTCAAAGACATACAAAGTGCAGTGTAGATTCTTGTTTGCGAAAAAAAGGGTCTATTCTCAAATGTCGATACAATGCTCCATGGGAGGTTCGCGATGATTCAATACTATTCATAGATGAGAAAGAGAAAAAGAAATATGAGTCTGCATGAAATGATGATAGGATAAATGTTCATAATGTTGATCTTCTTGCAATGTGGTGCGCTAATGTTGATTTTCAACCTGTGGTTTCTCGACATGTTGTCTTGAAATATATTGCAAAGTATGCTTCCAAGGCAAAAAAGAGATCAGAAAGTTACCAAGATATGTTGACTAGAATTTCAAATGCAAGTGGTTCAGAAGCTCCTATATTGTTTGCATACAAAAGGTTCCTTATAGAAACCCTTGTTGATCGTGACATTGGTGCACAATAAACATGTCATATGTTATTGAAACTACCTCTTGTTGTTTGCAGTAGGAAATTATTTTCCTTAAATGTTGGTAGAAAGGTTTTCAAGAAAGTATCAAATGATCCCCATCCATTTTCATCTCCAGACAGTTTTCTTGAAATATATCAAAATCAACCTTCATTTCTTGATCATTTGTCTTTGATACAAATAGCAAGATCTTGGAACTTTGATGGAAAACGTAAAAAAGAACCATGGAAACAAAGATATGTTCATGCCATTGTTCAAGTTTGGCCACATTTTTATTCTATTCCCAGTGAGGGTTCTGATGAATTTGAGACTTTCTGTTGGACTGAGTTACTTTTATACAAACCATTTCGTAATATTCCCAGTGATATTGGCCTCTCCAATGAAATAGTTATTGAAAATTGGTGGAATTTCTGATATTGAGCATGGCATGTTGATCGTTCCCCTACACCATCTAATATTGTTGATGAAGATGAAGATTCCCATGAAGAAGAAACCATTATTGAAGACGATTTTGAAGAATGGCAAGTTTTGTCTCGCTTGATACCTCCAAACAATATCACAATTTCTGACCTTCAAACTCTTGGTCGAAGGGAATATGATATATGCTTTAATTGGGATCAATCGATGGTTTCAAATGATGTTGCCGAAGAAGCTATAAATTTTATAAAAATTGCCAAATCTAGGGGTGATATTGTTGAAAACTCTCTTTCCACAATTCCTTCACCAACATCTTTGTCAGAGAAACAACGATAAGCCTTTGAGATCATATTATGACACTCAGTTAAATATGAACATCATGAACCTCTTCACATGATTATACAGGGCACTGTTGGCACTGGAATGTCTTTTCTTATTCACTGTATTTCTCATGCTCTTTCTGCTTTAGTAGCTAATGGCCATAGTCTATTGCTTTTACTCACTCTGACAGGAATAACTTCTTTTAATATACATGCAAAAAAAATATACTCTGCTCTAAAAATTCCTATCAATGATATGAGACCACTACAAGGACAATCATTGGCAATATTTCAAGAAGAAATGAGGCATATTCGATATATTTTGATTGATGAAATGAGCTTTCTAGGACCAAGATTATTCATATGGATAGATTTTCGATTACAAGAAGCATTTCTCGATAACAAAACTTCTCCTTTTGGTGGTAGATCCATCATTCTTGTGGGTGACCTTGGTCAATTGCCTCCTGTCAAAGATAAGCCTTTGTATGCAGGTAATACAGTAGGGAAAGTTTTATGGAAAAACTTCAACATTGTTGTTACTTTGGATATAATATTTTGACAAGGAAAGCATCCAAGGCAAGCCTCTTTTCGACAAATCTTGAATAACATAAGAAACGTTGAACATGTTCTTGATGATTGGGATCTTCTTATGTCACGAGTTGATATGAGTTTGTCTCTAGTGGAAAGGAGTTTATTTCATTCAACAATTCACTTGTTCCCAACAAATGATTTGGTCGCCTTGCATAATAGACAAATGTTAAAGTCATTAAATACTCCAATTGCACAATCTATAGCTGAGCATACAAGACGGGTTGAAATTGTTGGTGTTGATGATGATCAACTAGAACGTGAGGTTTTGCTATGCCCTGGTCAACGTATCATGTTGACATGTGACTTGTGGGTTGAAGTCGGCTTAGTTAATGGTGCACTTGGTTACATCCAACAAATTTACTATAGCCTTGGTACAAAGCCGCCCCAGCTTCCAATGTTCACTACTGTTCTTTTTGATAAGTACATTGGTGTTCCTTTCGACAAAAATAATTTGAATATTGTTCCCATCACACGTGTTACAAGAGGAAATCGGAAACAAATTCCTCTAAATATGGCATGGGCCCTTACTATACACAAATCACAGGGGTTGACTTTAGATCGAGCTACTATTGATATAGGCAAGAAAGAGCGTCAAGGGTTGACCTTCACATCCATATCAAGAGTGAAATTGATAGATGGTTTGCGCATATCTCCACCTTTCTCTTTTCAACGTTATGCCAAGATGAAAAATAGT
>SNQJ01S0086988.1:54964-66126 GCA_010110895.2 Picea sitchensis | reverse complement strand
GGGGGGGGGGGTGAATCAATTGTATAAAATTTCTTTCATTTGATAAGCAGATTACTTATTAATCAATAAATCATGCCTTTAACATTTAACTTGCAGTAATACATTTAACCAATAAATAGACAATCACATAAATAAAACAGTGACACAGTGATTTTTCATGAGGAAACCCAAAAGGGAAAAACCTCTTCTTCTTATGAATGAAAGGCAAGCTCCAACTCCTCTTTACATTCTTATTTTATATGAGATACAACCAAGATGAGGCTACTACCTCTGTTTCTTCAACACCTACTGAATGGAAGCTATAACTCCCAGATGTACAAGCACCAACTTGTACAAGAGACTTTTATAGTCTCCCCTTGCTCCTCCCTACCACCCTGGAATCCTTCTCTTTCACTAAGAACCTGCAAACCAACTCTTTATCTTCTCTGTCAAATATTATACATTTAAGTCCTCTCTGTTTATATATTCATATCAGAATCCATCCTTGCCCAAGCCTCATAAATTTATCAATCTGCACATATGTATTCTCTCCTTAATCTTTGTTATGTTTTCGTCATTTCTTCTCACTGTTTTAGAGCTTTGGCTCCACCATTATTCCCCACTTGTCACCCATAATCTCTCACACAATTTCTTTGACAATCAAAGTGTACATTAGAATCCTCATGCTTCGAAGAATTAGTTACAACAACTGAAAAACTACCTTACAGAAATTATTATTGTCTAAGGCATCAAGAAGAATAGCAATCGTTCAATCTGTTTCATCATTTAATCGGTGTCGTTCAATGAGCATACGTTGATTTTTGACTTTTCAACAGAAACAAGCCTTGAGCATTTCAGCAAGACATTTTTGCTAAACCATATTCCCATTGGTTGTGACCACGGGCTTAATAAAAAAGGTGCTTTTGTGATTCGCCTATTGGCAATCCTGAGGTGAAGACATCTCGCCTCTTCATGTTGTGATCCCCGAAATGGGGCTTAGCTTCGTGCTATCTCCTCCCTCTCATACGACCATCGAAAGTAACCATAGCCTATGACAAAAAGGTGTTTTTGTGTTTCACACTTCGGGAGTTAGAAGCTTAGGGAATTTTCTTTCTTTGACTGTCAGTCAACATAATGATAATTGGTAGCCATGTGTCCTTCGCATCCAACAGTCCTCATCTGATCATGATTTCAGAAGATAGAGCACTCCTCTCTTGAATTTACAGTCAGAAAACACTTACCTCTTGCCACGTGTACTCTACATTTCGACATTTCGGCATTTCACATTTCGACGTTTCGGTGATGTAGTGTTTCGACACTCCAAATCGCGACCCCCAAAATGATCTGACGGCTCCACAATTGATCTGGTGGATATAGATCGGATGATTCTCATTAACTTCTTGGGGATAGATCAACGGTCATATACGACTCTTATATTACCCCGCCAATAATTAATCCAATGGACATGACTTAATCATTCATCGAGATGGATGGTTGTTGGGGTTTTGGTACTTTGGCCATCAGGTCTTCATGACCTCTAACAAAAACTCTCGAAACTGTAGATCATGTGATGTGTGTCCCTTTCAGTATTTCATGATTAGACAGTCCTGATCTCATCAAAACTTTTCACTTCGATCGACGGTTCACAGCCTTTTGGGACTTTGTGTTTTGTGATTTCGCATATCGCGATGTCAAAGGTTGGAGCTCCTCCTTTCTTTGTTTCCCGATATCTGATTTCTTCTTATATTTGGATCGACGGTCCTTGACCCTCCATGATCCAACGGTTTGGATTGGATTGCAAATTCGCGTTTCAGTATATCGAGGAGCATGCCTCCATTCTCTCAACTTGTAATCTCCGAATTCCCAAATCTCTCAACTTGCAATTTCATAATTCCCGAATTCTGAAGGAACTCTCAGTGAAAAGTTTGACATTAATGACAAAACCTGTGCAACAACCTGTGCAAACTAACCAACAATATGGACAAGAGATGGATTCGTGAGATACTTAGCAGGTACATGAAACACATGTCAGATGCATAACAACATATTTACAATTAGAATCAGTGAAATCAATTGGAATCATTTGGTCAGATAAAGGAAAACAATGAAAGGCACGACATAACAGGGAAAGAGAAATTGTCAACATAAGTTATATCATTAGAAGGACATTGTTGAACAGTATGGTCAAGTGAACATGACAAGTAAATAAAGAAATCAAAATCTAATGCTTTTTATATATGTCAATGAAATTCGAGAGGAAGCACCAATGGACAATAAACAACATTGGAAGAGAGGAAAGGAAACATGTACAAGTATCCCTACATCGATCTACACAACATAGTGAAGTCAAGTCATTAGAGAGAGAGATCCATAAAGGAATATTAGTAGCATACATACAGTGACACATACCCACAGGGGGAGATATTCTTTTTCCCATGATTGGTTACAGAAGGTACCATATTAGGAGGAGACATATCGACAGGGGGAGTTAACCTTTGGTCAAATATGAAGAGAAATAATAGATGCATGAAGATAGGGGGAGCATCCCCAAGGACAGATACCCTTTTTCATTGATGTCAAAGGGGGAGATACAGAAACATTGATGAGGAGTAATGATCACAGGGGGAGAATGACATTAGTGTTTCCATGCCTAAGTGTTACCATCAATGTTGGTGTTTCCATCAATGCCAAAGGGGGAGATTGTTGGATAGTTTCTTTTCATTGATGTCAACCCTTGGAGACTGATCTTGGAGATTGATGTCAATCCTTAGAGATTGATGTCAACCCTTGGATATGTCTAAATATGTTGGATAGTTGATTGACATTTGTATGATTGATATGGATGGTGAGTTTGTTGGGTACATTTGATGTAGTCTACATGTAGCCCTAGAGGTGTGGTTATGGGACCTGAAGTTGATTAAAGAATAAAGAAATGAAGGAGAATGTAATTGTAGGTAATAATATCATAGATGGATATTCCTCATCATTATGTTTCCAGTGGTATGTGGTATGCCATGTGGTTCCTCTCGGTTGAGGAGATATGCCCTCATGAAGTTGGAAGCCCCGAAGAATGGTTAAGATGCCCTTAAGCAGTTACAAGTTATTAATTAAAGGGTAAATTTGTTGAAAACAAGAAGTTACAAGTCGACCTCATTGCAGTAAATATTAAAATAAATATTAAGGATGTTTTTGGTAAATTCGACCCCATTGAAATAATCATTAAAAATTAAATTGAACTTTATTTGGGTTAAGTCATCCCTAAGAAGAGGGTTCCAAATCTAGTATAAATAAGACACCTATGAGTTCATTTGTAACATGAACTCAATTGATTCTTATATGAGGTAAAAAATGATATATGAGGTGTTTTTCATAGGGAATATGAAGTAAATAAGGTCGAAATTGCAAGGGAGGATGAAGTCTTGTGAGGATGTGTTCTAAGGTATGTTATTTATAGGCCATCTTACCATTTTCACTATAAATTTATTTATACAATGCATCAGATAGTGAAAAATGGAGGATATTGACAAGACATATCAAGGTATCGGTGGTAGAAATTAAAAATTCTGGGTCATTTTATTTTGGGAGATACACTCTGTGGAAGATAGGGTTTTTGGCTAGTCCTGGAACAAGTCTCAAACAGGTGTTCCAGGTAAAAAGGTCATAACTTATTCATATAAGATATAAAATATGTGAGACAAAATTAATTGGATAAAGTACATTCCTTATCATGTTTTGTACGATTTTCATATCCATATATAAAAAATTACACACGTTCTACAAGTTATCTCTCTAGAATAAACTAGAATTCAACAATGTCTATCATTTTTTATATAACTCCTTTTTTGGGAGGTTCCAAGTAGTGAAACCTGGATAAATTGCAGAGAAGATATTGAATAATATTTCAGACCTTTATTCATTACATGTAAGTATTTATGCTTGTTGACAGTTAGGGTTTGTGACTAATCCAAAAACTAGTCCTGTGAGACTAAGGTAAAGTTTGATGAAGATGTTATTCTCTAGTTGTTGAAGTTGAGGTAGGTATGAAAGTATGTGATCACATACACCCAGTATTTTACAGATTTACATGTATTTATATATGCATGTTTTGAGGGTTGCATGTTGATTATGTTATGGTGTATGACATGATTGATACATATCATGAGTGATATGGTATATGGTTGAGGCACATGGTTTGAGGTACATGATTGGATACATGTCTTGTTGATGTTAGTATAATACTTTTTTAGGCATATCTTTGTTCTTGGTTTTTCACATGATTGAGGTGCATGTTGGACACTTAATGTTGACATAGTGCTTGAGTCACATCTTGGTGATATTGGTATATTGGTGGAGGTTGTGTGCATGGTTGGAATATGGTATGGTACATGTGTTTATGGTTCATGTACATAGTTTATGTACATGGTTGATGTGCATCGTTGACATGTGGTATTCTACAAGTGTTGATGATGCAAGTTTGGTGCAAGGTTTATGCACTTGTTATGGTACATGATTGATGGTACAGGTTGTGGCACATGATTGATGGTACAAGTTGTGGCACATGTTGATGCATGGTACATGTTGTTACTTGATGCTATGTTGGTGATATTGATACATGCATGGTATAGGCATGTGTTGGTGATGTTGGACATCTAGTTGATAGGTTTCCTTGGTGTATGATCCATGTGAGAGGATCTGGTTGAGTATCAGTGACATTGACAGGTTGGACAGGTTGATCAAGGACAGTTTGGATACAGTGACAGGTCGGATGCAGTGATAGTTTGACAGATCACAGGTTGATGTGACAGTGGCAGTGGAAGCGATAGTGGCAATGATTGTGGTAGTGACAATTGGTCTACACTTATATTTCAAGGCGACATGATGGGGAAAGGAAAGGGGGTTGTATCCTCCTTCTAGTTGGAGCCAGAGAATTCAGGGATTTGTAGCTTCGTTCAAGTTGGATCCTGTAAATAGGGGGTTGTAGCCTCCTTCCAATTGCAGATGGAGAATTTGGAAGTTGGTGCTTCCTATGAATGAATTATTGATATATAAGAAAACATTCTGTGGTTTTATCCCATTTGAGTTTCCACCTAAATACTGGTGTATTGTGTTCTTGATGTGATGTTGATGTGATGTTGCTTATGATTACATGCTTATGATATATATATATATATATTGAATACAATTATAGATGATACATTGATGGTAAACTATTGAACATTGATGATAAAGTGGAAGAATATATATTGTGGTTAAACGTGCTCATATTGATTCATCCCCCCCCTCCCCCTTTTAGTATTCCAACATAGATATGGGAATTATTAGAAAGTTTTAGACACAATGTATGGGTCTCAAGACCTTAACCATGGTAATGGGAGAAAATAAAGGGTATTAGAACCTAAAATGAAGTTGTTAAGGCTTGTGGGCCATGGATGAGTCATTGAACCACTACAAAGGCCTTTTTAGGGGTTGTTTGGCCTTTCAATGGGATATGGGTTGCTTTAAAAGGCTCTGTACACGAAGGACATGCCTTGAGGTCTTGATCATGGTAAGAAAATTAAATAAAGGGTTTCAAATCCTATATAAATATTTTAATAAGTTGGTCCATGAACATGGATTTAAAGCACCATATAGGCCCTCTAAAATGGATGTTTGACCTCTATGTGGAATATGGGACCTATATAAGGTTTTACATACTAGGTATGGATTTGGGATCATGAGAATGGTTGTGTAAGGAAAAAAAAGACCATATAGCCTAAATGAAGAATCTATGGCTCATGGGACAAAAGGAGGTCTTGAACCACTACAGATGCCATTTAGAGTGGATATTTAGCCACCAATTTGGAAACATATTCCATTAGTATATTTAATTCACTAGGTATGAATCTTAAGGCCTTGACCATGGTCATATGGGAACTAATACAAGGTTTTCCACACTACATGGTTATTGAGGCATAGCCCGTGGCCCAAGGATAAAAACAAATGTCTTAAGTACTAAAATATTCTTTCATGGTTCATGGACTATGCATATGGTCTAAAACAACCAAACAAGTCCTACAAATTAAATATTTACCCCACAAGTATAATATGGACACCATTAAGAGGATTGACACACTAGGTATTAGTATGAGGGCCTTAAGAATGATCCAAGGAAAACCATTAAGGCACAAAAGATATTTTTAAGGTTAATGGTCATATGTCCCACCAATGGATTTCACACTATTGTACCAAGTGATGAGAATATTTTTAGCATTCAAGCCACTTATAATTATCAGTGGCCTGTTTGCAGGAATCTTTACCTTCCCCTTGCATATTACATAGATAGTTTAATATATTAAGACTTCAATTTTTTATTGTAAAATCCTCCTATCTTTGTATAGTTTAATCCTTTAATCATCATATTATATTCATCTATGGATAAAGCCTTACATGGTTTTCCATAAGACACTATTAGTTGTCCTTAGACCATGGTTATGACCCTCATACTAATCCCCAACATGCCAAACCTCATAATGGCACCCACATTATACTTGTGGGGTAATGATTCCACTTATAGGGCTTGTTTGGTGGTTTCATACCCTATGCATAGTCCACAAACCATGACAACATATTTTAGTCCCTAAGACACTGGTTTTTATCCTTGGACCATTGGTAGTGTCTCAAGAACCATTTATTTTGGAAAAACTCACAATGGTTCCCATATGACTATGGGTAAGGCATTGAGACCCATCCTTGGTGAAAAGAATATCATAATGGCATATATATCCAATTTGGTGGCTACATATCCCCTCTAAAGGTTGTGTGTAATGCTTCAAGACCTCCTTTTGTCACATGATCCTTGGAATCTTTATTTAATTTATATTTTCCTTATTTTCCCTACTTAAACCATGGTTAATAGCCCAAGATCCTTCCCTAGTATTAAAAACCTCATATAAGTGCCCATATCCCAATCAGAGATCAAAGATCCTTTTTAGAGGGCTTATGTGGTTTTTTGAGGACATGTTCATGGACAATATTATTAAAATATTTGAATTGAGGTCCTTTATTTCTTACCCTTACCATGGTCCCAGAGACCTATATTTTGTGCAAAAAACCTCCTAATGGCACCCATATCCTATTTGAAGGCCAAATATGTTGATACTGAGAGGGGGGTGAATCAGTATCAAGTACAATTTAAAACCTTTTTCAACTTATACTTAAACCATTAAATTATATCCAATGAGCAATGAACAATAATATAAGAGTTACACCAATACACCACAATACACCATGCACAATATATGAGTAATAATTAATAATTATTGTTCAAGGGAAGTAATGACTTCCAAAGGTAGATACAACTTCCAAATGTAAAGGGAGGGATAAACCTCCAAGAAGAAGATACAATCCTCAAATATCAAGAGAGGTTTGAAATCTCCATCCTTTCCCCTTCCTTCCACCCAAGAATATATGAGAGATAATAAAATTTTACATTAAATCATCACCATCAACCAACCATCACATAGAACCTGACAATGCTTCCTGATACTTCTTCAATTTCTTCAATTCTTCAATTCTTGGAATACTCTGATCCTGTAGATAATATTACTCAATGTATTCTATGAAACTCCTCCAAGTTTCACTCCTTGAATCCTCCCCAAAAAGAAGTTATAGAAATAATGGTAGACTTTATTCAATTCTGGTTTATTCAGGAGAGCGAACTTGTACAGAATGCCCCATGCTCAATATTTAACATCAGATTCAGAAACTCACACAAAATAAACTAAAGTCTGTACTCTTTCCAATGAAATTGGTCCCACTTTATTTGGATTCTCTATGAATAAGTTATGACTGTTTTACCTGGAACACCTGTTTATTGAGTAGCTTCAGGACTGGTCAAAAACCCTATCTTCCACAGAGTGTTTCTCCATAATTATAGTGAATCAAGAGCTGAAAATTTTACCATAGGTACCTTGATATGTCTTCTCAATACCATAGAAATTTCACTAACTGAATCATTTTATAAAAAACGTTATAGTGAAAATGGTAAGATGACCTATAAATAACATACCTTAGAACACATCACCAAAAGACTTCATCCTCCCTTGAAACCCGACCTTCTTTACTTATGATTTCCTCTGAAATTCGACTTATGTATCAAATGAATGTATAATGATATTTATTTATACCATTTATGTCACTTCCTTTTAACATTAGGGCCGGCCTGACACTTTCTTATTTTGTATTATTTTCTTTAATTATCTTCAAGGCCTATGTGTACTTCCTTCTTCAATTAACTTTGTCATCTTCAAAAATTAATTTCTCCTCAACCATGAGGATCCACGTGACTTGAAACCTACCAATGGAAACAACATGATGTATATTATCCATCCATGGGTTTTTTTTCTTCATGTACATTGTCCTTCATGTCAAAATACCTTCATCAATCTTGCGGTCCAAAACTAATGACTAGGTTTGACATCAATGACAACAACCAATCTTACAACAATCTCCCCCTTCGTCATTCATGGAAACACTCATGCTTCGCCTATCATCGTGATCCCAATTTCTCTCCCCTTTTGACATTAATGGAAAAGGGTAGGGCTTCTCCACCCAAGTTTAATGACAAAATGTAACTCTCTTCTTTGGGGTTGCTCCCCCTGAACATGTGGCACTCAATAGTACTTCATCCTTATTTTTGTTCTTTGGGACTTTTTCTTCCTTGGAATCCTTTTATGTGACTTATGTATTCTCTTTCTTCTTCATGTCTAGGATGTATATGTTGTTCGGTCTTCTCGTTGTAGTTGCAACCAATCTTCTTGAGTTATTTTCTCTGATTTTACATTTTCAGGAGTCAAACGTAAGAGAGTATCCTTGATCACATATTTTGCTGACACTGAGGAGATTGTGCTTTAGATCTTCAACTAATAGGACTTTTTCTGCTTTTACATTTTCACTTCCAAGCTTTACAATTCCTTTTCCAAGTATTTTGGTAGATGAGTCATCTCCAAATGCAACATTTCCACCCTTTTTCTTTAAGCTGACAAATTTTCTTTGATCTCTGGTCATATGAGATGAACACCCATTGTCTGTGAACCATTCATCTTCTTCTTTGCATTCTTTAGTGACTAATGTTATTTGACAATTTTCATTTTGTGGAATTTATTTCCTTTTCCATGTTGTAGTTGGTATACAGACATTTGGCAGATGATTATCTTCCTTCATCTCTTCTATCTTGTTGTTCAACTTGTTCTGGAGTGTTGGTTTCATCATTTCCATCTTCCTTCTCTTGTTTTGTTGTCTTCAAACTGTCATTGTATCCTAGTCCTATATTTTCATTTGGAGATATTTGATTGCTAAGGATCTCATCTAATTTTTCAATGTTTTTTTCAAACTTCTTCAACTTTTCTATTGTCAATAGTAGCTCCCCTTTTGTGTGATCCAATTCTTCTTTCAATTTCTGGTAATCTTCTAATTTTTCCTTCAAGCTATCAATGGTCTTTTCAATATTGTAATTCTCTTATTCACAACTACTCAATTCACCTTTTAGTATTATGTTTGTGTTTCTAAGCTTGTTATTTTCAGTTTCAACATGATTCAACTTTTCAAGATTCTCATTTTCTTCTTCACTCTCTGCATTGTCTTTGTATCCCCAAAAGGAATCAAGGTTGGTTTCTTCATCTAAATATTCTTCAGAAATGATTTCTTCTTCTTCAAAATTCTTATGATCATCATCCTAGGTTTCTTAGGTTATGAAGAGGACTTCTCCTCCATCATTATCTTCTTCATCACTCTCATCTGAGGAGATGTCATCATCCTTGGAGTAGAATCTCTTTTTATTGTTGATACTTCTCTTTTTATAGTAGTAGTTTTCAACAATATGTCCTATTCTACCACAATTAAATCATTTGAGAGGAGACTTACCTTTGTATCTTCCACTTCCCTTCTGGAACCTGCTTACAAGATTTGTTATTTCTTCATCAAGGTCATTATCCTTGTCTTTTTTTTTCTTTATGGCTTTAAAGGCTGCTTCATTGTTTGGCTGGTCACTTTCTGTACCTGTTCTCATTTCATATGCTATAAGAGACCCATGTAATTCATCCATTGTTATTTTGGTCAAGTCCCTAGTTTCTTCAATGGTGGAGACCTTAGCATCATACTTCAAGAGAAGTGATATCAACACTTTTTGTACAACAAAGAATTCATGGAGCTCTTCACCTAATCCTTTGATAGTATTAACAACTTCATCAACTCTAAGAAAATATGTTGCAATATCTTCCTTTTCATTCATCAAATTTTCAAATTCTTCTCTANATTCTTATATGAGGTAAAAAAGGATATATGAGGTGTTTTTCATAGGGAATATGAAGTAAATAAGGTCGAAATTGCAAGGGAGGATGAAGTCTTGTGAGGATGTGTTCTAAGGTATGTTATTTATAGGCCATCTTACCATTTTCGCTATAAATTTATTTATACAATGCATCAGATAGTGAAAAATGGAAGATATTGACAAGACATATCAAGGTATCGGTGGTAGAAATTAAAAATTTTGGGTCATTTTATTTTGGGAGATACACTCTGTGGAAGATAGGGTTTTTGGCTAGTCCTAGAACAAGTCTCAAACATGTGTTCCAGGTAAAAAGGTCATAACTTATTCATATAAGATATAAAATATGTGAGACAAAATTAATTGGATAGAGTACATTCCTTATCATGTTTTGTACAATTTTCATATCCATATATAAAAAATTATGCACGTTCTACAAGTTATCTCTCTAGAATAAACTAGAATTCAGCAAGGTCTATCATTTTTTATATGACTCCTTTTCTGGGAGGTTCCAAGTAGTGAAACCTAGATAAATTGTAGAGAAGATATTGAATAATATTTTGTACAATTTCCAGACCTTTATTCATTACATGTAAGTATTTATGCTTGTTGACAGTTAGGGTTTGTGACTAATCCAAAAACTAGTCCTATGAGACTAAGGTAAAGTTTGATGAAGATGTTATTCTCTTGTTGTTGAAGTTGAGGAAGGTATGAAAGTATGTGATCACATACACCCGGTATTTTACAGATTTACATGTATTTATATATGCATGTTTTGAGGGTTGCATGTTGATTATGTTATGGTGTATGGCATGATTGATACATATCATGAGTGATATGGTATATGGTTGAGGCACATGGTTTGAGGTACATGATTGGA
>SNQJ01S0086988.1:34936-52752 GCA_010110895.2 Picea sitchensis | reverse complement strand
TCCTTTATTTCCTACCCTTACCATGGTCCCAGAGACCTATACTTTGTGCAAAAAACCTCCTAATGGAACCCATATCCTATTTGAAGGCCAAATATGTTGATACTGAGAGGGGGGTGAATCAGTATCAAGTACAATTTAAAACCTTTTTCAACTTATACTTAAACCATTAAATTATATCCAATAAGCAATGAACAATAATATAAGAGTTACACCAATACACCACAATACACCATGCACAATATATGAGAAATAATTAATAATTATTGTTCAAGGGAAGTAATGACTTCCAAAGGTAGATAGAACTTCCAAATGTAAAGGGAGGGATAAACCTCCAAGAGGAAGATACAATCCTCCAATATCAAGAGAGGGTTGAAATCTCCATCCTTTCCCCTTCCTTCCACCCAAGAATATATGAGAGATAATAAAACTTTACATTAAATCATCACCATCAACCAACCATCACATAGAACCTGACAATGCTTCCTGATACTTCTTCAATTTCTGCAATTCTTCAATTCTTGGAATACTCTGATCCTGTAGATAATATTACTCAATGTATTCTATGAAACTCCTCCAAGTTTCACTCCTTGAATCCTCCCCAAAAAGAAGTTATAGAAAGAATGGTAGACTTTATTCAATTCTGGTTTATTCAGGAGAGCGAACTTGTACAGAATGCCCCATGCTCAATATTTAACATCAGATTCAGAAACTCACACAAAATAAACTAAAGTCTTTACTCTTTCTAATGAAATTTGTCCCACTTTATTTGGATTCTCTATGAATACGTTATGACTATTTTACCCGGAACACCTGTTTATTGAGTAGCTTCAGGACTGGTCAAAAACCCTATCTTCCACATAGTGTATCTCCATAATTATAGCGAATCAAGAGCTGAAACTTTTACCATAGGTACCTTGATATGTCTTCTCAATACCATAGCAATTTCACCAACTGAATCATTTTAGAAAAAACGTTATAGTGAAAATGGTAAGATGACCTGTAAATAACATACCTTAGAACACATCACCAAAAGACTTCATCCTCCCTTGAAACCCGACCTTCTTGACTTATGATTTCCTCTTAAATTCGACTTATGTATCAAATGAATGTATAACGATATTTATTTATACCATTTATGTCACTTCCTTTTAACATTAGGGCCGACCTGACACTTTCTTATTTTGTAATTCTTTTCTATAATTATCTTCAAGGCCTACGTGTACTTCCTTCTTCAATTCACTTTGTCATCTTCAAAAATTAATTTCTCCTCAACCATGAGGATCCACATGACGTGACACCTACCAATGGAAACAACATGATGTATATTATCCATCCATGGGTTTTTTTCTCTACATGTACATTGTCCTTCATGTCAAAATACCTTCATCAATCTTGCAGTCCAAAACTAATGACTAGGGTTGACATCAATGACAACAACCAATCTTACAACAATCTCCCCCTTTGTCATTGATGGAAACACTCATGCTCCGCCTATCATCGTGATCCCAATTTCTCTCCCCTTTTGACATTAATTGCAAAGGGTAGGGCTACTCCCCCCAAGTTTAATGACAAAATGTAACTCTCTTCTTTGGGGTTGCTCCCCCTAAACATGTGGCACTCAATAGTACTTCATCCTTATTTTTGGTCTTTGGGACTTTTTCTTCCTTGGAATCCTTTTATGTGGCTTCTGTATTCTCTCTCTTCTTCATGTCTAGGATGTGTATGTTGTTCGGTCTTCTCGTTGCAGTTGCAACCAATCTTCCTGAGTTATTTTCTCTGATTTTACATTTTCGGGAGTCAAACGTAAGAGTGTATCCTTGATCACATATTTTGCTGACACTGAGGAGATTGTGCTTTAGATATTCAACCAATAGGACTTTTTTTGCTTTTACATTTTCACTTCCAAGCTTTACAATTCCTTTTCCAAGTATTTTGGTAGATGAGTCATCTCCAAATGCAACATTTCCACCCTTTTTCTTCAAGCTGACAAATTTGCTTTGATCTTCGGTCATATGCGATGAACACCCATTGTCTATGAACCATTCATCTTCTTCTTTGCATTCTTTAGCGACTAATGTTATTTGACAGTTTTCGTTTTGTGAAATTTATTTCCTTTTCCATGTTGTAGTTGGTATACAGACATTTGGCATACGATTATCTTCCTTCATCTCGTTGCAATCTCGTGCTTTGTGACCAAGATTATTGCACTTGTAATATACAATATTTTTATCCATTAATCGGTCAAATGGATTATAAATTTTTTTGACAGGTCTATGAACATTTCCATATCTACTATTTTCACCATTCATGTATCTTGCAGTGTTATGCCTTTCATTGATTCTACAATTGATTGCCTTGTGTCCAAAATTTCCACAAGTATAACAATGTCCAAGAAAGAAATTTTGATACCTAGGAGTAAGTGATCTTGTTTATGGTGTGGTCCATCTAGGTTCATGATCTATTCTTATGTAGTTTCCTTCATAATGATTTCTTTCATACCTGATGGGAGAGGATCTTCTTGATGTCTCATTCCTTCTGAATTCTAGTCTTCTATCTTGTTGTTCAACTTGTTCTGGAGTGTTGGTTTCATCATTTCCATCTTCCTTCTCTTGTTTTGTTGTCTTCAAAATGTCATTGTATCCTAGTCCTATATTTTCATTTGGAGATATTTGATTGCTAAGGATCTCATCTAATTTTTCAATGTTTTTTTCGAACTTCTTCAACTTTTCTATTGTCAATAGTAGCTCCCCTTTTGTGTGATCCAATTCTTCTTTCAATTTCTCATAATCTTCTAATTGTTCCTTCAAGCTATCAATGGTCTTTTCAATCTTGTAATTCTCTTATTCACAACTACTCAATTCACCTTTTAGTATTATGTTTGTGTTTCTAAGCTTGCTATTTTTAGTTTCAACATGCTTCAACTTTTCAAGATTCTCATCTTCTTTTTCACTCTCTGCATTGTCTTTGTATCCCCAAAAGGAATCAAGGTTGGTTTCTTCATCTAAATATTCTTCAGAAATGATTTCTTCTTCTTCATAATTCTTATGATCATCATCCTGGGTTTCTTAGGTTATGAAAAGGACTTCTCCTCCATCATTATCTTCTTCATCACTCTCATCTGAGGAGATGTCATCATCCTTGGAGTAGAATCTCTTTTTATTGTTTATACTTCTCTTTTTATAGTAGTAGTTTTCAACAATATGTCCTATTCTACCACAATTAAAGCATTTGAGAGGAGACTTACATTTGTATCTTCCACTTCCCTTCTGGAACCTGCTTACAAAATTTGTTATTTCTTCATCAAGGTCATTATCCTTGTATTTTTTTTTCTTTATGGCTTTAAAGGCTGCTTCATTGTTTGGCTGGTCACTTTCTGTACCTGTTCTCATTTCATATGCTATAAGAGACCCATGTAATTCATCCATTGTTATTTTGGTCAAGTCCCTAGTTTCTTCAATGGCGGAGACCTTAGCATCATACTTCAAGAGAAGTGATATCAACACTTTTTGTACAACAAAGAATTCATCGAGATCTTCACCTAATCCTCTGATAGTATTAACAACTTCATCAACTCTAAGAAAATATGTTGCAATATCTATCTTTTCATTCATCTTCAAATTTTCAAATTCTTCTCTATGTCGTTGAAGCTTGACCTGCTTAACTTTGGGATCACCTTCGTAGATACTCTTGAGTTTGTCACATACCTCTTTAGCAGTGCTGCAGCCCATCACTTTTATAGCAATAGTTGTTTCCAATTATCCTAGAATAACATGCCTGGATTTTGAATTACAACTCATAAGCTTCTTCTCATTTGGATCGATTGGAGCATTATTTGGGATTACATAGCCATTTACAACTGAGTACCAAATGTCTACTCCCAAAGATGTTAGGTAATTTTTCACTCTATCACTCCAGTATGCATAATTGCTTCCATCAAATCTTTGAATCCCATTTGAAATGTGCTCATGGTCATCCATCTCTGCTCAGGATTTTCCTTCCAGTGGTTAAACTGTTCTGAAGGCAACCCATTCTGATTCCAATATTTAACATCAGATTATGAAACTCGCACACAAGAAACTATAGTATGTACTATTTCCAATGAAATTGGTCCCACTTCATTTTGATTCTCTATGAAGAAGTTATGGTTGTTTTACCCGGAACACCTGTTTATTGACTAGCTTCAGGACTGGTCAAAAACCCTATCTTCCACAGAGTGTATCTCCATAATTATAGTGAATAAAGAGATGAAAATTTTACCATAGGTACCTTGATATGTCTTCTCAATACCATATCAATTTCACCATATGAATCGTTCTAGAAAAAAAAGTTATAGAGAAAATGGTAAGATGACCTGTAAATAACATACCTTAGAACACATCACCAAAAGACTTCATCCTCCCTTGAAATCTGTCCTTCTTTACTTCTGATTTCCTCTGAAATTCAACTTATGTATCAAATGAATGTATAATGATGTTTATTTATACCATTTATGTCACGTCCTTTTAACATTAGGGCCGACTTGACACTTTCTTATTTTGTGATTCTTTTCTTTAATTATCTTCAGGGCCTACATGTACTTCCTTCTACAATTCACTTTGTCATCTTCAAAAATTAATTTCTCCTCAACCATGAGGATCCATGTGATGTGTCACCTACCACTGGAAACAACATGATGTATACTATCCATCCATGGGTTTTGTTTATGCATGTACATTGTCCTTCATGTCCAAATACCTTCATGAATATTGTGGTCCAAAACCAATGACTAGGGTTGACATCAATAACAACAACCAATCTTCCAACAAAATATCCCCTCTAAAGGACCTTTGTAGTGGGTCAAGGACCTTTTGCATGGGTCATGAGCCTTAAAAGGCACATTTTGGTCCTAAGACTCTTTATTATATCCCATAACCATGGTCAAGGTATTGATATGCATCCATTGTGCCTAAAACGTTTTAATGGTGTCAATATCTCTTTTAGAGGCCAACAATTATGATCCCTATAAGACTATTTTAGATCATACTGCCCTTTTTTCCTTCATTGACCATTGTCAAGGTCCCAAGACCCATTTGTAGTAAAAAAACATCTCTTAATGATGCACATATCCCACCAAGAGGCCAATGATCTAGGTTTGTATGGTGGTTTGAGGCCAGGTTGAAGAAACAAGGCCCTAAAAGCTTCATTTTGGGCCAAAGTCCTAAGAGCCATATCTTATGTGAAAAACCTCCTGATGATACCCATATCCTACTCAAGGAAAAAGTTACATTCTAGAGGATTTTATCATGGTTTGAGAAATATTTCATGTCCCATAATACCTATAAGATTAATTTAGGGATGATGGACCTTATTTTCCTCCTCTAATCATGGTCAAGGTCCTAAGACCCATCCTTATTGCACAAAATTATTAATGGCACCCCAATCCCACTTATATGAAAAAATATCCCTTTTAGAGAATCCATGTTGTAGGTCAAGTCCTTGGTGATGGAATATTAGCCCAAGAATCTTCGTTGAGGGTCTAATTCCCTAGTTTTATCCCCCAACCATGGTGAAGGCCTTGAGACACATCCTTGGTGAAACAAATATCATAATGGTACCCATATCTCAATCGAAGGATAATGATGATCTATATATGACATGTTATGTGGTTTATGGCATTATTTATGGCCCTTAATCCTTAAGGGATTCATCAAGGACCCACGTGCATTATTTTCCTCCCTTAACAATGACCAATTCCTTAATACACCCATTCCTTAGTGCACAAGATTTCATAATGGTACCCACATTCCACTTGGAGGCCAAAGATAACCCGTAAAGGTATTGTGTAGTGGTTCGAGGTCATGTTCTTGGTCAATGAGCCTTAGAGGTCCCTTTATGGTGTAAGTCGCTCATTCTTCTCCCTTGTGTTATCAACCTATTTTTTCTCACCTACTTTTTCATGAGTATTTCCAACCTTGTGCATCACTATTGGTAACTTTATCCCTCATTCCCATCGTTTACATCACCACGTGATCTCGTTCTTTCCACCATGAACCGAGTCAAACCCTAAAGTTTGAACAAGAAGTGAAAGTATACTATATCCTCAATTTTCTACACATGGATCACACTTTATTTTTTCAATAGTGCTCTTTAGCCCCAAAATATTAAATATTATCTGTTTGGCTCATTTATTATTTGTGCCTTCAAAAAATGGTGTAGTGGCTAAACATTGGACCTCACCAATTCATTATTTCCAAAAATAACATTTGATCTATTCTTCAATTGTTATTCTTATCCCATTACTCTATTAATGCAATGGGATTGTTCACATTTAAAATCATCCTAAGAGGTCCACAATTATTTCCTATAAATAAATCCATTGAGGTCACCCATTTCGATACTCATCCATTGCAAGGTTATGTTGTTGGATTTCCTTCAAAGAGATAAACACTACAAGGAGAACATCTTTTTGCAGAGGTTTTTAGTGTTAAAATTTTGGAATTTTTTTTAAAAACACCTCTACTACAACCTCCTCTATTGACTGCATAGGTTTTAGTAGATGTTCCATGATATATCTAAAACAAATTAGGCAGGAAAAGGTTGTAGCAGAGGTTTTTTTTCCCAGTGTTGTTCTTGTCAAAACACATTGGTGCGGTATTGATGAACAAACATCGGTGTGTTTATATAATAAAAATTCACCAGTGCATTAATATAATACAAACACCCCAGTGCATTAATATAATGAAAATTCCCTAGTGCGCTAATACAATAAAAAACTCCCTTGTGCATTTTAGGTTTTGTACGCCTCAATGTGTTTAATTTATAGTGAGCATTGATGTGATGAAGTTATCCTGAGACCTGGTCTGTTTAATATAGAATGCACCTTGGTGCTTGTGTAATTAGTACATGTGCTTGTGTAATTAGTACATACCAGTGTCTGTTTTACAATGTGCACTGAAGATTAGTGAAATTTTGAATATTCGAGGTGAGATGTCGACGCCATTATTTTTACTAAGCACTGGTGCATATATTATAGTAAAGGAACTGATGTGAAAATAATATTTATAACCTCGGTGTGTATAATAAACTTAACATGCCAGTATGAAAAATATTTTTAGTGCCTGGTGTATATTTTAAACATGAGAGCCATACAATTTTTAAACGATAAATATTATTGTACGTTATATCATTTATGGAATGATGTGTTTTCTTAATGGTTCATACTGGTGCATTATTATAATTAATGCGCACCAGTGCATATGACTCCTCAAAATGCATCACTTTTTATATTATGACACACACCGTCTAGTGAGTTCAAAAGAATATAATGCATTGATATGTGTATATTTTAGTTCATTGTTTTTACAAATTTTCAATTAATCATTTGAAAATTAAATATTTTTTTTCATATTTTTCTTATTGCATTTCGATATAATGATTGCATTCATGCATTATCCAACCAATTACTATTGAATACTGAGAGGAGGGGGTGAATCAATATTCTTACTTATTTTTTCCTTTTAACAAAATTAAACCGGTAATCACTTCAATGAAAATAAAAGCATCATTCAAAACACATTTGAACACAGAACGCCAAAGATTTAACGTGGAAACCTATATGGGAGAAAACCACAAAGAAACTTATTTTAATGTGATCAAGGCTCCAACCAGTGATTACAATATTTGCAAGCACCCACTTGCTGGAGACACCGATCCCCTTTTCAAAGTTTTGCAAGCACCCACTTGCATGAGACACCAATCCCCTTCTCAAAGTTTTGCAAGAACCCACTTTCCAGGTACCAACCTGTTACATAGATGAGGACTTCAATCCTCAACCTTGCACCACCCTACCACCCTAAAATAAATAAGATAATCATAGTTTAGTCAAATACAAAACCTCATGTTCCTGATCTCTTCTCTTTATAGACTCATACAGTAGATATACTCTTCCTATAGTTGCTAATTCTTCAGATCCATTCATATTCATGTTCGTGTAGGTGTTGAACCTTAAAATTCATTCTTGTTCCTATTCCTACAACACGATTCATGTAGTACTGTTCCTATTCATGTAGCATTGTCCATGTTCCTGCAACACCATTCCTATTCATGCAACATGATTCCTACATCATCGTTCATGTTCCTGCAACACAATTCATGTAGCGTCATTCCTATTCCTGCAACATGGTAAATACAATGTCATTCCTGTTAATGCAACATGATTCTTGCAGTGTCATTCATGTTCCTGCAACACCATTCCTGCAACATTGTTCCTGTTCATGTTCCTGCAGTCCCTCACTAACCAATCATCCTTCTATGATCAGAATAACTCACTCTTCTTCATACTCCATACCACTACACAAATCTTCAATTTGATAACACACTTATACTATCTTCTGTAGTGGTTTTTCTTCTCATAGAAAAATCAATACCATGGTATAATCCCACAATATTTTTCTTGACCATGTAAATAGAACATTTCAGATTGCCTTCCATAAAAAATACTTGTTGTTTGAACACCACCAAGAATAACTAAACCATTGTGTGTGTAAACCCATCTTGACAAAGTCAACTTGGTCACTTCCTTTCCTTAGCCAACCGTTACCAATATGTCATTACCAGAATCTGAGTTTCTGCAGTTGATTCATCGAGTTGTTGCAGTGGAGTCATCAAGTTCCTACAATAGAGTTTCGAGTTCTTGCAGCGGAGTCACCAAGTTCCTACAAATGAATTTATTTGAATTCTTTGAATGACAAATTACCTACTGGAACAATATCCTCACATGTTGAGATCTCTTTGAAAGCCATACCTCAATAACTGTTGAACTCAATAACACCTTATTATCATATTGCCACCTCAACAATCACTTTGATATCAATGACACCACTCACTATCATACTTGCAACAACTTTGACATCAATGAAAACACTCCACTTTGAAATCAATGACAAAATTTTCTCAACAATATACCCCTTCGTCATTGATGGCAACCTAGTAAAACCAAAAACTTTTACCGGATTTCTCACTTGTTGGAAATACTTCTGTACTTTACTGCTAAGTTTCCCCCCCTGTCACTGTATTGTTGAACCCTCATGGTTTTACTGTTACTCTCCCCCTTCCACACCAATGACAAAAATGACACTCTTCCTGACTAAGTACACCTTTTGGGAATATGAAATGCTCCCCCTTTTACTGTGATATCTTCTCTGATTTTATGAAATTACCCCCCCTATCGTTATGCTTCATCTTCTTATGCAGAGTCCCTTTTTCTATACTTCTCCCCCTTATACTGTGATTCATCAGTGCACCTGGGAAAGGGTGAAATGCAAATATATATTGTTTCTTTTACTGAAGGAAAGAAGAATAGATCATTCCCAATCTCTGCCTGAGATACTAAAAAATTCTCTAGGTAATTTCTTAGTAAATATGTCTGCAATTTTCTCTTTTGAGGGAACATACTCTAATCTAACAACCTGATATTGAACATATTCTCTTAGAAAATGATATTGATGGGAATGTGTTTGGTCTTATAGTTTTCAACGATGTTTTTAGAGATGTTGATTGCACTTGTGTTGTCAGACATGATAGAAACAGGCTAATCACAAGGTACTTGAATTTCATTGAGATTATTTTTTATCCATAACACTTGAGTACAACATGATGTTGTTTCTATGTACTCTGCTTTAGCTGTGGATATATAAATGGAGGTTTGTTTCTTTCTGAGCCAAGAAACTAAATAATTTCCAAGGGAAAATGTAGATCCACTGGTACTTTTTCTATCATAAAAAATTCTTGCCCAATCTCCATCTGTATGGGCTCTAAGAGTAATATCTATGTCATTTGGATACCACAATCCAAAATCAATGGTGCCTTGCAAATACCTGAAAATACTCTTTACTTCATGCACACGAGTTTAATTGTGGTTTGATTGAAATCCACTTAGTAAAGAAACCGCTTGCATGATATCAGGCCTTAAATATGTTAGATAGAGTAAACTTCCTATCATAGACCTGTACACAAATTGATCCACCTCTGAAGAATCATCCTCGTTGAGTTTGAAACCTGTAATCATATGAGTGCTCATTGGTGCACAATCTTGCATGACAAACATTTCCAAAATTTATTTGAGATATTTACTTTGATAAATATATATATATATATATTTTTCTGACTGATGAATCTGTAATCCAATAAAGAATGATAGATCTCCTAGTAGTGACATCTCAAACTCTTGTTGCATAGAAGTTGCAAACCTTTGACTCATTAGTTCAGTTTTGCTGCCAAAACTGATATCATCAACATATAATACAATGATTAGAAAATTATTACCTTGGATCTTGATGTATAGATTACGATTTGCAAACCCCTTTTTGAAACCTTTCCAATGTAAGTATCTGTCTAGTCTATAGTACGAAACTCTTGGAGCCTATTTTAATCCATATATAGATTTATTTAATTTTTAGACATAATATTTATTATTGGAAAGTTGAAAACCCTTTGACTGTTCCACATAGACTTGTTCCTATAAATCACCATTTAAAAATGTTGATTTAACATCCATTTGGTAGACTTTGAATCTTTTATGACAAGCAAAAGCTAGAAACATTTTGATTGCTTCAATTCATGCAACATGAGAAAATGTTTCTTAAAAATACACTCCTTCTACTTGAGAATATCCTTTACACACAATTATGGACTTGTTTCTGACTACCTGCCCATCTCCATTCAACTTATTTCTCAAAACCCATTTCTTTCCAATTACATTGTTGTCCTTGGGTCGTGGTACAAGGTCCCATGTCTCATTATTTTTAATATGATCTAGTTCTTCATCCATATCCTTGAACCAATTATCATCCTGAATTGCTTATGAGAAATTATGAGGATCATGGACAATAGAGAAAATTCCGCAGAGTTGGATGTTCTTGTAAGATTTCTTCTAGTTTGCACCCCTCTTTCTTTGTTACCAAGAATCTGACTCTCTGTATGATGTTTCTAAACATACTTTGATGGCATCTTTGGATGTGGTGATTCTACTCTATCTTCTTCTTCTTATTCTTCATGTGATTGATTCTCTTCTAATTCATTCTCTTGAGGATCATAGCTGATTGGTTCATCATATTTCTCATTATGGTGTTGTTGTCTCCCTGGATGGAAAGGTCCATCATCAACTCTTACATCTATACTTTCAACTATCTTATGGAGTCTCTTGTTGTAGAACTTGTAAACTTTTATTCTAGAGGAGTATCTCAATAGGATACCTTCATTATATTTGAAGTCAAATTTTCCTAAATTGTTTTCATTCATTTTAATGTAACATTTGCTTCCAAAGATCTTGAAGTGCTTTATAAAAGTTGGCTTTCCATGCCATAGTTCATAGGGATATTTGTTGTTGTTTACTCTTATGTGATCTCTATTGAGAATGTTGACTAGAGTTTGAGCAACCTCTCCCCAGAAGATGTTGGGTGCCTTTGATTCATCAAGCATAACCCTGGCCATTTCTTGAACTATTCTATTTACCCTTTCCACTACCCCATTTTGCTGAGGGGTCCTTATTATTGCAAATTGTCTCTTGATCTCATGTTTTTCACATAAGTCGTTGAAATCATCAGATGTATATTATCCTCCCCTTTCAAATATTAAGCATTTGATTCTTATATCCATTTAGTTTCTACTTGTGCTTTGAAATCTTGAATTTTGCAAAGGATTCATACTTATGTTTCAATAGGAAAACCAATGTCATCCTTCTATAATCATCAATCAACAACATAAAATATTTATCACCTCATGGGGATTGTGTTCAAGTGGCTTGGTAGAGATATGTATGAATATCTCTAGTGGTCGTGTTGTAGAATTCTCCTTTTCTTTGAACTGAACACTTGATTGTTTTCCAAATTGACAAGACTTACAGACAACATTTTTAGGTTTGGAAATTTTGGGCATATCTTGAACTACGCTTTTTCTTCCTAATTTAACTAGTTGGTTGAAACTGATATGACCCAGTGTCTTGTGCAATAACCAAATATCATCATGCTTTCCCATGCAACACCTTTCTTTGCCTCCTTCCATTACATATACATTTCCTGGGGTTTTGATTTCCTTTACAACAATCTTTCACAAATCAACATTCATTACTTTACAACCCGTTGAATGAAAAATAATGTTGTATCCTTGATGAAACATTTGGCTAACACTCATAATATTGTGTTTTATACCATCCAAATACAACACATTATGTTCTTTAGTCTTTCCTTTTTCCAATGCAACAATCACTTTTCCTCTAATTCTTGTTGGAGCATTATTTCCAAAATTAACACTACCCCACTTTTCTTCATTTATATATTCAAGCATTCTCTTTTCTTTTGTCATATGCTTGGAACAACCATTGTCATTGTTTTATGACCCAAGGGTTGCATATATATGGCTAAATGTATATGGTATTACCCCAAGGGGGGGAATATATGGGCCTAAATGTACATGTAATGTGTAAATACATATGTAATAGGGTCATCCTAATGATAAAGGGGCCTCATGTGCAAGTGTGCATATCTATATCTAAGAGATCATGTATTCATTATTGAGAGGTGAATTGTGAAGTATGAATGGTATTGGGTTATTTGGAGGGGGTTCCCCTATTCTTTAAGGAGTTATTGTGTAACTTATCTATATTGGAGTTGTGCTCCACGTTGACATTCTATACATGGTGTGTACTTCTGTTATGTTTTGATATTTTCATCATTTTGGTTCATAACATCAACTCCAATATAGATAAGTTACACAATAACTCCTCATTTTGGTTCATAACATCAACTCCAATATAGATAAGTTACACACACTCCTTAAAGAATAGGGAAACCCTCCAAATAACCCAATACCATTCATACTTCACACCACCTCTCAATAATCAATACATTATCTCTTATATATAGCTATTTACACTTGCACATGAGGCCCTTTATCACTAGGTCGACCCTATTACATATGTATTTACACATTATATGTACATTTAGGGACATATATGCCCCCTTGTCATAATAATAGTAGTCCATACTTATCAAGAAGTCCCAGTTTTGAAAGTTGCTTGGATATTTTCCACCTTTATCATTAGATGTTGTATATGGACAAGGAGGAGTGAGGGAAGTCATGATAGGAGAAGCTACTAGCTACAAAAAATTCATTGATATGATAAGGCAAATCCATTTACAAGTACACGACATTGAATGTTACAGGGAAATGTACAAGTCATGGTACGAATAACAATATAATTGAGAAGACATTCGTGATGAGGCATAGTCTAGTTGTATCTAAATAAAGAAAGTTTACAAGGTCCCTGTAAGAAGATCAAGGTTTTGTGGTATGGGAATTTTGAAGTTTTGAAGAAGGTAGGTGATAATGCCTATAGAATTGGTCTACACCCATATATGCACATTTACCAATAGTGAATTTGGAGAATTTGAAACTCTATGAACCTTTTTTTGTTAGACCGGGAGATACATGAACAAGTCTTGTTGGATTCCATAGAGGATTTAGCACTAAAATATCAAGCAAAGTCACTAGAGGACATAGTTTTTCAGAAGAATTATAAAACAACCAAATGAGGGGAAAATGAACTTTTGTATGTTGGGTTGAAAGGATGGCAACTCCTAAGGCACTCTCAATGGCACTCCAAGAGAAGGTATAGGGAAAATTATGTCACCTCCTTTCGTAAAATATTTTGGGCACTCAAATCCTCCATAAATGGTGAGGTATGATCCAAATGGATCATTATATAATGTTTTAGCTATTTTTCTACTCTCTAAGTGGAAAATTGGAGCCATTGGCTTGTGTGTGGGCCTATTTTAAGGGTGGCAGATATTATTTTGTTTATTTCTCAGTCCATAAACTCTAGAGACTATTTGAGGCATAAATATTAATTTTTTGGGGTAAAAAATTTATAAATGAAGTTCTCAACCTCTTGATGTTATTCTACACATGTAACAATCTCCTAATTTCGATTCCTAATGTAGCATTGTATATTTCCAGGGCATTATGAATATGGTTATGTCCAAGCAATGTAATATGTAAAAACATTAAGCACATTCAAAAATAATAAATGAAATACACCACCGACTATAGATGGGTAAGGAAACAAGTAATGGGCTTTATGATTCCACAAGAGAGGGCTGCATTAATGGGTTTTGAGGGGTTTCCATATGCCTTGAGTCCTAATCCATCTTCAATTTGTCATTTATTCATTTATCTCTTTGACTTATTAAACACTCAATCATTGAATTCATGTAAGAGGTTGGGTGAGGAATTCATCCCACTTTGTTATGAAAACATTGGTTGAGTGTAATCATCCTTGGGGAGAGAGTAAGATCCAAGAAAGCATGAGAGAAGAGGAAAAAAATTCAAATAGGAAGAAGATAAGTTTTTATAGTTAGCAAGAAGGGAGGTATAGTTAGCAAGAAGGGAGGAAAAAGATAGTAGAGTGTTGTAAAAAGATTGGCTAGTCATAATGGGTATTGAAGACATCTTGTTGAACATATTAATTATGATGAGAATGAGGCTACCATGCTTGTGACTAATTTATGGTGAGAAATTACCCAAAGAGCATTTGTAAATTTTGTGTGAGCACTCATGTTGCAGCTGGATTTCCTAGAGCCCCCAGTAGAGAGATTCCTAGACATTTTGTGCTAGAGCCCTAAAGGGGATAAATATTATCTAAGGGACTATGGTACAGAGAAGTAAATCTCATCCCTTAGGTTATGCAGAGAGATGGGGAAGAGAATTGGGAGGTTGGAATTGTTGTATGAGTCACTTCACTATGTTTCACTAAGTTTTGAGCTATTATAGTGGATTGTAGACACCCATAGGATCCTATCCATCCTTGTGGACTCGTATCCCTAGCTAGGGGGTGGCTTGTAGCAAAGAGAATTGGTGCAATAGAGCCTATTATTGGGAGGAACTTCCTTCGTCTGCAACTAATTGTGTAAAACATTTTAAAAGATAATTGTTTTGATAATTGTGTCATTTACAATTTTAGTGTTATGATAGAATGTTTCATTTACTTTGTATGTTGAATGTATGAATTCTATTGTGTGTGTAATCATTTTCATTCATGTTTTTAATTATTCATAATAGTTGCATGAGATTGTATGTCATTATGTGTATATTTCCACATTTGAATCGATATGTTAGTTGATTTAGTAGTAATGTGGCCTAGCCAGGGAGTTGGTTACATTACACTACACATTGAGAGCTTTCCAATGACACAAATATAACCTCAACCAAAGTTCGTATAAAGAATTTATACCTACTGGAAGTTAACCTATATTATTGACCATCATGTTATTGATTGGATGCAATGTCAACTTCCATTGCTCACACATGTGGACTTTTAAGAAGATTTTATAGGGTTCAAAACCCTAACCTTAGTAAAGAGTCGAGTCATGCAAAAATACCAAACCCCGACCCTAGATGACTATGAGGACCAGGGATGATTTTAGGGGCTAAATTTCGCTCATGGGCTAATTTTCCATGGTTTTTCCAAAAATGAGATTCGCTATTTTAAAAATGATTCGCCCAAATTCTATAGGATGAAATTATTTTACCTTAAAAATCGCCAAAATTTTATAAAAACTATATAAACTACTTAGAAATTTGAATATTTAAAAAAAAAATATCGCCAAACATTTATAGTTTGCATATGAAGGATTAGTAATATTCGCCAAGGTTTCTACATTTTAAAATAAATTTCCATCCTTAAAATCACCCCTGATGAGGACATTGTTAAATATTAGGCCAATAGGAAAGGAAGGGGTTCCATTCTTATTGTATTGATAATTGTCTTATGGTGGAGTAGAGAAAGGGAGTGGGATATTGGAGTAGAATAGAGGAAGTAGAATATGTCATAGCATTCATATAGGCCACAACATCTATGTAAACTCCATAATGTGTGCATTTTCTTTGTATTTGTATTTCATAACCAAGAGGAAAAGAGCAAGGCATAGTCTTCACCTTCTAGCTGGTTTTTTCCTGTATTGGGTTTTCACAAGGTACATCTTGTGTTCATTTTGTGGATGGTATATTTTTTGTTTTATCTTCTTACATTTCAACCTTAGTTTATTTTAGTATTTCATGACTAAATTAGTAATATTAAATGACAATATTCAATAAATACTGCATAACAAGAGTTACCACAACTTGTAAGATTTATGGTGATGAACTATCCTACTATAATATCCATTTAAACTTGCAAATTAGAATCAATGATGGGAGATGGCTCATTGTAAAGGTGAAAAAAAGATTAACTCAAGTGGTACATAATAGGTGGTTTTGCATAGGTGGAAGGTTAGTGTCAATGAAGTTAGTACTACAAGCTATTTTAGTATACTAGCACTCTTTGGCCTATATTCCCAAAGGAGTCCTTGATAAAAATTGGGAACATAAGATTTAGGTTTCTTTGGTTTAGGAATAAAGATCATGCTAATATCCCATTGGTTAAGTGGCAAGCTATTCACAAGCATAAAGAGATGGGGCCTTAAGAACATTTGTTTAATTGGGAATGCTTTACTTGCCAAGGTTGTCTCTAAGGATGGGCTTTGGAATCATATATTCATAAAAAAAAATACATAGAACCCTATTATGTTGAAGATAGGATTAGGAGCCTAGTCAAGCCCATACATAATGTACCTATCATCTAGAAAGACATGGATATTTCCTTCTCGTTAAATGGTAATTAGTTAGCTTGTAGGGTAGGAGTTGATCCTTGGGTAGGTAGTGGTGATATCTACAAAATGTGTAAGAATTTGAATAGCTCCCTTCAAGGCTTCACATTTTTAATTTGGCTCAAGTAACCTCCTTAGAAGCCTCTTTAATTTGGAGTTAACAATGGAAACACACATACTTTTTAGGCTTAAAAGGGAATGATAAGAAGCAATAGGAAGCATACATAACTAAGATTAAGATGTGTCATGTTTATATTAAATAGTTAGAGAAAAATCTTGTATGGTCCAAGCATACGATTTCTTGGCACTATACTCTAGGATTTGGATATAAAGCTATGTATACCCTAATAGGATTGAGGACCCTTAGTGGTGGTGGTAGCCATGGAAAAGTGAAATATCACCACTAAAATCAAGGATCTTTATGTGGCTTGCTATCATAAAATAAAGAATTTACATGGGATGTTTTGCAAAAAAGGAATAAGCACTATCCAAGCAAGTTTTCTCTATGTAAGAGAGAGGAGGAAAATATTAGCTAATTACTTATTCTTTTTCAATATTCCAAGGAGGTTAAGGAAGAAATGGAGATCTTGACATGGATGAAGGATAACTGGTAGGGGGTAACTATGGTTGTGTTTTAAAATTTGGCATAAATATAAATAAATTTAGAGTTCTTCCTCTAATTACATCGTGGGGTATAGAGTTGGATAGGAACACATATATTTTAATGATAGATTTATTTCTCCTTTCTAGTCTGTTGCTCGAGGTAAAGCTATTTTCTCTAGTTATAAATATGTTCCTAATATTTTTCATTAGAGTCAACTCTCTCATCCTCCCATAAACATGCTTGTTTATGAGTATTTTGATGGTTCTAGTTAAGGCACGCCCCCTTATTGTGGGGCAGATAGAAATCTACTTAAATGAGACCCACTCCATTAGATTTAAGGTTGTTGTAGGAGAGGGTTTAACAATTATGCTAATCTCCTTGCCTTAAAGATTCTTCTTAAATTGGAAACTAAGAAAAGTGTGGTACTAAATTCTTCTTAAAATGGAAACTAAGAAAGATGTAGTACTAAATTGGATGACTAAGAAGAATACAATCTCCAATTTGTTTATAATTCCACTTTTTGAGGAAGTGAG
>SNQJ01S0086988.1:23617-33767 GCA_010110895.2 Picea sitchensis | reverse complement strand
CACTCTAGATTCATTCAACTCCAAATTTATGAAATATAAAGAGAGATCAAATCTTTAGAGATGCAAACCTTGATATAAAACTTGAAGAAAGATTAAAGGTTTGCACCTAGAAAGATTTAATCTCTCTCCACACTTAAATGAATCTAGAATTAAATAAATCTAAGCTGATTTACACCCACCTAATTATTATTATTATTTCCTTTTTGAAATTTCTTAATAAAATATTTATGTAACAATTTAGTTCCTACTTTGACAAAAATGTATGATGATATATGTATGAAAAAATTTATATTTATTTCAATAAATATTGTATAGAAATTCCAAAGTTCATTTGGATCTTTCTTACCATGCTCAAAACATATGCAAAATATAATCGAGGTTCATTTTAAATGGAATTATCATTCATTTATTTATTTATTTTATGTTTAATTTAATGTAATTAATTTTCATTTGGATCTTTATTACCATGCTCAAAACATATGCAAAATATAATCGAGGTTCATTTTAAATGGAATTATTATTTATTTATTTTATGTTTAATTTAATTTAATTAATTTTCAAATAATTTATTATGATTATTATTAGATATTTGTTTATTGTAATTAAAATAATTATTAGTCTTAATAGTTATTTTTAAATACTAATTATCAATTAACATAATTAAAGATGGATCAGATATATCCAGCTTTATTATTCTCTACTTTATAATTAATACTTTATCGAGTCAATTAATATATATTTAAAACGAAAGACATAAAATTGCGGTACATGTAGGATTTCCATAGTGTATTAATAACGCATAGTTATAAAAGAAAATGTTGGGTGGACGTCAAAAATAAGATATAATCCTCTTGCTTCTGGATAAGATATATTCGCTCCATTGTAAATGTGTTGATATATGTTTCATTCATATAGTGAATGAACATCCACTACAAAGACGACTTCCGAGGGTGTTTTTCGCTAATATGTATAAGAGAGTTCACGTGAGACACGACACGACACTGGGCGTCATAGAATTACATAGTGCGTGAATTTTTTATTCTAAACCGTGTAACGTACAAGTTATATCATTTGAAAAATCAGAAACAAACATCCCAAAATTTATAAAAATATGCGTAATAGTTAATCATTAGACATTTATGATAAAAACAAATATTTTAATCCATTTAAACAAATAATTTAATCATTAAACATTTATGATAAAAACAAATATGTTAATCCATTTAATCAAATAATTGGTATATGAAAAAGATTACACCCAGCCCTCGGGTCAAACCAGGATTCCACGTTTTTAAAAGTATAAATTAACCACTTCCCCTTGCACGACGTCAATGAAGATTCCACACCACTAAACAAAATTGCTCAATAATAATAAATTTGTGGAATATAACATGTATGATAATTTGTGCCTTGAATGCTGCCGAATTGAGAAATTGCTTTACAGCTTCATGCTACCAAGTAACTACGCTCACTGAGTGGAGATAAAACTGTCGACCATCAGTTAACTTTAGCTTATCACGGTGAACTCGGGATCGGCAATACAGAAAACGCGTCGGCTCCCTCAGTCGGTTAGAAAGTCGGTAAAGGCAATCCGGTTAAAAGTAAAAGAATTGTCGCATGATACAGTTAAAAGTCAAGAACATTGACCGACGTTTTCAAATTTTGTGATGACAAACCCAAAGAGGATGAACTGGTCGTCTGATTCCTTCTCTGCTTGTACCTCTGCTTTACAAGGTAATGTCGGCGGCTTCAAACCCAAAGAGAGGATGAACTGGTCGTCTGATTCCTTCTCTGCTTTACAAGGTAATGTCTCCGGCTTCATCGTGGTGTAAGGAGCCACGCTGTTGAATCTGTAATCGTGCCAAAAAACTTAATCAAGTTAATACACGTTCGCTTATTCAATCATTTAAATTTACCCTAATAATTTGCTAAACTATTTAGTACTTTGATTAACTATTCAAACTTCTAAATGCAAGAGGAATGAATTGTTGATGATTCAGAGTATGATTAGGTACCTCTCCTTTCGTTTTCGGAGGAAGCGTTCCGCACATAATTTCCTGAGTATTCTCAGACCTGCACTCACAACAAGTAAACAGTGTTAAAAGCCTTTTCTATCTTAAAATCCTTTTTCTATCTTAAGATCCTTTTTCTATGTTTTCACAATCAATCCAGCCAGCCACTACGTTTCAATATGTGCGATCGGCGTCTTACCGTCTGGCCGTCTGTAAAGTTGATTTTCATTGACAGCGTTCGATGCAGGTTTGGAAGGCAGCGGTTCCGATATCTGTTCGATTTTACTGCTAGAAATCGCAGATGTTCTTGTGTTGCTCAAGCTATTAGCGCTGGCAAGCCTCATAATGTCTTGAGCCTGCCAAGAAAATGGCAAAAGTACTCCGTCAGAAATAAAATAAAGCCAAAAGGATTAAAGATTCAAACGTTTTCTCAAAAAAATTCAAAAAAATTGCTGTCAATGCATTAAATTTGTTGCTCGGATCAAAATACCTTCTCAGCCGGCACATCGTAAACTCTCACCACTCCGTTATAAAAAATAGTGAGTTCAGCTGTGGACTGTTGCTCCGGAGCTTTCGCTGGAACAGATCTGTTGAAAATAGTGAAAAACAAAAAAATTAGCCTTATCAAACATTTAAGCCCTCTCAGCTATCAAGAATTCCGAATAAAAAACAAATGACAAATGTCTGGACATGAAAATACCTCGAATCCGGATCGGTTTGGCCGATTGCAAATGGCAAGGTTATTGTACTTTCTGTAACTCTAGGGTTTGAACAGAAACCGGTGCTTACGGGAAACAATTCCAACATTTCCGTGTGTCTTAATGCCTCAGATCTTCCGTTAAAGCCCTCGGCCTGACGATTGACATGAGTGAAATCGGCCTTATTGTTCTCTGAAAGCCCGATCGACGAAAGCACTTTTTGCATCATCTGCGGTTTTATCCGCGACAGATCTTGCATCACTGTTGCATTCATCAAAAACAAATGCAAAATCAATTAAAACATTTTACCAAAACAAGAAAGGAAGACAAATTCATGGAAAGACAGCATGTTTAGGGGCCGATCTGAAAATAAAACTGCGGACAAATTCAAGCCGTTTGCGAAAGAAACCATACCTCTCAGCTTCGCTAGATGTTTTTCAGGGTCGAATTCCAGACTGCTACTGCCTTTCACGACCGTTCCGTTTGCTTCAGAGGCGTTCTGAACGCCCAGAAAATCCAGAGCCACGGATGCACTTGGCGACATAGCTTGCAAACTCAACTTGTCTGATAAATCCCGAATTTCCTCTGTAATCTACCTTTGCCCGAAGCTCTGCTACTCCAGGAATCAAAGCGCCTTATAATGGAGACAAATTCTGCATAGTCCGTGGCGAAGAAGAAAATAAATAATGAGAAGGCAGAGGTGGGTTTAGGTTTGTAGCAGACGCTGCCTTGCACGTTATTCTGCATGTGGAGGTAAGTGGAGATTTTTTTTCGTCTAAACTAAAGTTACATTCCTGCATGTGGAGGTAAGTGGAGATTTGGTTTCGTCTAAACTAAAGTTACATTCCTGACGTGGAGTCCACTGCAGAGGTCTGATCAAATAACGCCAGAACAGTATCAATTAGATAAATTGGAGGAAACGATCGAGAAAGGTTTTCGCGGTATCTTAAATGCGCACGAGGAGAGATTGTCGCTTTCCTTAACGGAAATTAGGCGTATGTATGGAAGAATTTTGCTACATTTTAAATTAATTTATAAATTCAAAAATAACCAAAATTCTTTATCTATGAAAATTTTAACATATTAAATCACAAAATTCCAACCAAAGTGAAAAAGGAGGGCTAACCTAGTCCCAATTTTAATCATTCCGTTACGATATTTCAATATGTAAACGTGTCAATTATTTGAATGTGACCAATGGTCTTTCGACAGTTTTCCACGGATATCACGGAATGATTTCTATTGACTCATTTCTAGCACGTGAAAAACATGTGAACTGTGGAGTCAGATAGGGCGCACGGAACTCGATGTTATCTGTTTTTTAAATTGAAATTAGGTGCAAAACTGAATGAATCATTTAAATTATGGGTTAGATGGAATCATTTAAATTATGGGTTACATTAAATCAATCGAGAATTTTAAAATCTCAAAAATGATTTTGACTTTCTTTAAATCAATTTAAAACTATAAATAAAAATAATATACATTTTTGACTTTCTTTAAATCAATTTAAAACTATAAATAAAAATAATATTTTTTTTACTTTCTTTAAATCAATTTAAAACTATAAATAAAAATAATAAATAGAGAAGAGCTTTAAATATTATTATCATAATAAATAGAGAAGAGCTTTAAATATTATTATCATATTTAATTGAATTTCTAAGTTACATTTGGTATAAAGATTGGGAAAGCAATTGCGCTCACTAAAACTCTGTCTGTCGTCTCACACTGCTATGAGCGTCTTGTGGTAGTAGAATTGCGCGCATGCAATCCGTCTATATTACATCTGATAGTTAAGTTCCCTTTTAATTTCTGTATCATCTTGGTCTTCATAGTAAATCAACAGTTACTTGACAGATTAACTGCATGTGAATTAAATTTGATTTAATTTACTTGACCTATCACTAGTTCTTATGTGAATTAAATCTGATTTAATTCACTTGACCTATCACTAGTTCTTTTTCAATTAGAACTAGTTCAACTGAATTTAACTCATGCAACTGAGTTAATTGATTATACTCACACTAAACTAGTGCATGGAGTGCAACTTGGAATCCAAACTAATAGAATCACTCTACATGCCTCATCAACTACCCTCTACTCAAAATTTATGAGCTAAGTGAGTCTATCACACTCAGTTAACTATTATAAGTGATTATGAGATAAGATTACAATTTATTTTTGGGAAATATAAATTAGACACAAATTTCTTGTTGACTTTTCAACACTCCCTCTCAATAAGAAAATGATTATCAACAACCCTAATCCTGCCTCTGTGGTATTCGAATTTTCTCTTGGCGAGCGCCTTCGTCAAGATATCTGCATCCTGATCCGCCGTGGGAATGTACTGCAACAACATAATGCACCTTTGAACACAATCTTTGAGATGGTGGTATCAGATATCAATATGCTTGGACCTGTCATGGAATATTGAATTAACCGAGAGTTTTATGCAACTCTGGTTATCATAATGTATCACTGTCAGATCCATCCGATGACCAAACAAACCAACAAGTATCTTCTTCATCCATATGGCCTCACATGTAGCTTGACTCCCTGCCATGTACTCTGCCTCAACTGAACTGAGTGCAACTAATCTCTGCTTCCTAGTGTACCAAGAAACTATTGTTGATCCTATGCTGAAGATGCCTCCTGATATGCTCTTCTTGTCTAATGGACTGCCTGCCCAATCTGCGTCGGTGAAGCCTTGAAGCTTCACTCCCTCTATTCGTCTATACCATAATCCATACTCTATAGTGCCCCTAAGATATCTCAAGACATGCTTCCCTGCCTTCCAAAAGAGCTTGGTAGGCTTAACCATAGCTTGACTAAGTTGGTTAACTGCGTAGCATATGTCTGGTCGTGTGTTCACCAAGTACATGAGTGAACCCACCAGTTGCCTATAAACAGTAACATCAACTACCTCTCCTAAAGTAGCATCCTCCTTCCTCCAGTTTCCTGTAAGAGGAGTCTCCATGGGTTTGTTGCTCTCCATGTGGAACTTCCTCAAAATCTCTTTGGCATACTTGCCTTGAGATACAAATACCTCCCCATCTCTTTTCCATATTTCCAAGCCAAGGAAATAATGCAATAGCCTCATATCCTTCATCTCAAATTCTCTTGCAAGATCCTCTTTTCAAGAAGTTATCAGCTCCTCATCACCTGTCAGAATAAGATCATCAACATAAAGTACAATAATCAAAAGCTTACCATCAACCACAACCTGGTATAGGTTCGCATCTGCTTCACTCTTTGTGAAGCCCAACCCGGTGAAATAGTTGTCAATCCTGATGTACCAAGCACAAGGTGCTTGCTTTAACCCATACAATGCTCTCTTGAGTCTGCACACATGTGACTCCCTGTCAAAGGTCTCAAAACCTTCTAGCTGCTCAATGTACACTTCTTCCTCAATAACTCCATTGAGAAATGTTGTCTTTACATCCATTTGATGTATCTGCCACCCCATCTGCACTGAGAGTTCAAGGATATATCTAATCGATGAGTACCTTGCAACTGGTGCAAAAGTCTCCTCATAGTCAATCCCCTCCACCTGTGAGAACCCTTGGGCCACAAATCTAGCCTTGTATTTCTCCACACTCGCATCTGTTGCTTGCTTCACCTTGTAGATCCATCTAGATCCAACCATTGACTTCCCGAATGGTCTTGGGACAACTTCCCATGCATTGTTCCTGATGATGGAGTCATACTCCTCAATCATGGCATCAACCCATGTTGGCTGCTGCACTGCTTCCTCAAAGGAAGATGGTTCTGTCACAATACACTCACTCATAAGAGCCATGTATTCATTATACTTACTTGGGAATTGTCTCTGCATGCGCTGTGATGTAGGTTCTCCTACATGTTTTGATGCATCTTGCTTCAATCTGTCAGCTTCTCTGTTGCGCTTCCTACCATCTCTAGTGGATGACTCTGCAAGAGTGGTTTTTTCCACTCCATGACCCTCTTCATGTGACTGCTCCATATCTTGAGGTTCATCCTTTGGAACTAAGAGTTCATTATCTGCATGCAAATCAATCTCCCTCTCAAGGGACAATCGCACGAATTTCTCCTCATCAAATTTAACATCCTTCCTGACAACTGTCATCCTATTAGCTGGAAAATACACCCAATAGTTGTGGGTAGTATCAGTGTACCCCACAAATATCCCAATCTCTGCATTTGGTTCTATCTTCTTCCTAGCATCTTTGGTCACCTGGTAATAGACAGATGAGCCAAAAATTTTAAAATATGAAACATCAAGTTTCTTACCAATAAAATCCTGCTCTGGTGTACTCATGCCAAGTATCTGATGAGGACTATGGTTTTGCACAAATATCATTTTGTTGCATGCCTCTGCCCACAGATGCAATGGTAGGCCTTGATCATGTAACATAGCTCGTGTTGCTCCCACAATTATTTTGTTCTTTCTTTCTGCAACCCCATTCTGTTGTGGGTCATGAGGTGCAATCAACTCTCTCTGAATTCCTTCTTTGGCACAAAAGTTCTTGAATTCATTAGAGATATACTCACCACCATTGTCTCTCCTTAGAACCTTCACCTTCTTCCYTGTATCTTTCTCTACTAGTGCTTTGAACTCACAAAACTTTGAGAACGTCTGATCTTTCTTCTGCATGAAGTAGATCCAACACTTTCTAGAAAAATCATCAACAAAAATCACATAATACCCGTGCTTTGTTGTGGGAGCTATTGAGAATGGTCCACACACATCTGAGTGAACTCTCTCAAGGATTTTTGCTGCTTGGTTCTCCTTCTCACGAAAAGTGACCTTTATATACTTCCCCATGGTACATCCCTTGCATGTGTCTATCTGCACAAGAGTAGCCTTTGGAAGACCTGTAGAAATTTGTTGCATGATCTTCAAAGCACCGTGGTGTAGATGGCCCAATCTCCTATTCCATAACTCACCTTCATCCCATCTCACCACACTGTTTGCTTTACCCATCAATGCTACGTTGCCATCTAGATCAAGTTTGTAGAGATTCTTCACACGAACCCCAATCTTCTTTGTTTGTCTTGTGGCTTTATGACGAAGGAAAGCCTTTCCTTCACTGAAAACCACATCATATCCGCGATTCCAACATAGCAACTGAAACTAAATTCTTTTTCAAGCCTGGTACATGCATGACATATTTTAATGAAAAGGTTTTACCTTATTGTCGCTGGAAAGTAACTGTACCAATTTCGGTAGCACTATACCTCCCATCATCATCCATTTCGATGTGCATCTGAAGATCCTTCTCCTCCAAGCTACTAAAAAATTATTTGTCTCTCGTCATGTGGAAAGATGCTCCACTATCCAAGTACCACATTGATCCCATCACATTTGACACCATGCATGCGATGAGTGAGAAGTCCAACTCGAACTATATGGCCAAAGCCTCACCCGCTGCAACTCCTGGAGCCTTCTTGTTGTTCTTCTTCTTGTGTGGACAATTTGTGACATAGTGTCCATATTCATGACAGTGAAAACATTTCACTTTAGACATGTCACACTTCTTTTCTTCTTTGCCGGTCTCAGATTTAGAATAGGACTTATTCCCCTTCCCCTTCTTTTCCTTACCAGCCAAAGTGCAATTTTCCTCATCATCTATATTGGATGAGGTTCCATCCCTGGTATTTTGCCTAAACTCTTCTTGTGCCAAATCCGACCAAAGTTGCTCCCAATCTAGTAACTTCTCCCTCCCATTCACAGAGTCCTGGTAACTATGCCAACTCTTAGGGAGGCCTAGAAGGGCTAGGTCCACCAAGTCATCATCACTTACAGTAACCCCGAAACTCCCAAGCTCATCACAACATTGGATGAACTTGGTTAAGTATTTCGAAATTATGTCGCCTTTCTCCATTTTGATTTTCTTGAGCTTATCTTTGAGTGCCAATTTTCTATGGTCACTACTATTTTGAAATAGATCCATCAAGGCCTTCCACATTGAAAATGGATTCACCTTGCCATGGAGACTTGAGACAATCTGGTCTCATACTCCCTCCAATAAGATCCTCCTTGCCTTTGCAACCTTCTTCTTCCATGCTTCAAGATTTTGGGCGTCTGTTGCCGTGGGCTTGGGAATGTCACTGTCGATGAATTCTTTCAATCCTCCAACACTGCCTCCATCATGTATTTCCATGCAATATAATTCGAGCTGCCATCAAGTGCATACTCTAGTCTTAATCCATTGAACGACGTCTTGATCCTCTTACATCTCCAAAGAAAGTACCTACAAATTTGAATATTGTTCAACATAAACTCAATTTCTTCTTTACTCTTGTGATTCCTGGTGCTCTGATACCATGTAGAAATTATAAAAACTATGGATTCAATCTGATCATGCAATGTGCTAAAGAAAGATACTGAATCCTTCTACAATCTTTGCGGAAAAAAAAATGATCGCTAAATAACATCCAAGTAAAAGAAAGAAGCAAATCATAACACAAGATTTTTCCTGGGGAAAGCAACTGTGCTCACTAAAACCCCTCTATTTCTATTGTATATATATTAACCAAGGAATCATGAAGCAATACAATGCTTAATATCTCCTTAGATTCTCTAGCACTCTGGCTTCCGTCTCACACTGCTATGAGTGTCCTGTGGTAGTATAATTGCACGCATACAATTCGTCTATATTACAACTGATAGTTAAGCTCCCTTTTAACCTCTGTCTCAACTGGGTATTCATAGTAAATCAATAGTTACTTGACAGATCAAATGAATGTGAATTAAATCTAATTTAATTCACTTGACCTATCACTAGTTCATCTTCAGTTAGAACTAGTTAAACTGAATTTAACTCATGCAACTGAGTTAAGTGATTATACTCACACTAAACTAGTGCATGGACTGCAACTTGGACTCCAAACTAATAGAATCACTCTACATGCCTCACCAACTACCCTCTACTCGAAATTCATGAGCTAACTGAGTCTATCACACTCAGTTAACTATTACAAGTGATTATGAGATAAGATTACAATTTATTGTCCAATTTATTTAAGGGAAAAATAAATTAGTCACACATTTCTTGTTGACTTTATAAAAAATATTGTTTATATTGAGTAAACATTTTAAATTTAAATTTTTTCTAATAACATCTACCCATTTATAATATTTATATTGAGTAAACATTTTAAATTTAAATTTTTTCTAAGCCAATAAAAAAACCATCCAAATATAAATATATATGATGATGATGATGATGATTAACATCCACTAAGATCGAATTGGTCTATCGGACCTTAAGAGGGTAAGTGATTACTTGCGATTATTTAGAATTTTGTTCTGTGCTAAAAAAGAATTAAGAGAAGCTTTCCAAGATCACCATACTTTTGTTGAGTTAAGAGGTTAGAAAGGTTGGTAGTGTGACAAATATTTTGAAAATGAGATCTAATATGGGTATAGGCTGGACAATCTAAGAGAAAGTGTTT